>JAHREE010000158.1:1048091-1259527 GCA_033628505.1 Tringa tobata
GCCTCGGCTGGGGCGCGGGTGTGGGGCTGTCGCTGCCGTCGAGCACGCACCGAGCCAGCTGTGACTTACCCGGTTCGTGGCGCCGGCCGTGAGGTCCGGTCAGTGGGGTGCACGCACGGTGGGGAAGGCTCCCGTCCACGGCAGGCCTTTGCCCGGAGCTCTGCGCAGCGCGGCCTTAGCGTGTTCCTGAATTCATTCGCCTCTTCTGGCAGCTGCTGGCAATCTGGATTTGTTCTGGGATGAACAGGCCCAAGTCTTTCCGTGCACCGTGGCCACACTTAGTTTTCCAGATGCTGTCTCGCAGGAGAGCCTCTCTAGGGAAGAAAGTTGCCTCCTGAAAAGGTTCCAAATGGAAATTAATGGTTAGGTGTCATACTTGGACTAAATCGGGCAGCAGTGAAATAACTCGGTGTGTATTGTTGCTGCTAGAACAAAAATGCTGCGCTGTGGGATTGGAACATCCGCTGCCAACATACCCACCCGCTCTCCTCAGGTGATGGCCAGCTCCATGCAGGTGTGTCCGTGTGACAGCACTGCACAACAGCATCGGCGTCCCCCGTAGGAGTCCCTCATGCTCTCCAGCCATACCAAGACTTGCTCAAGGAAAGGAAATAAAACATCGTTTGCCTTAGGAGATAAAAGTTTCCTCATTTATGTAGCTTCTCAGAAGGCTATACTGCTGTAATTCCAGCTGGAAAGATTGGTACCTCACACAACTAATGCTTTTTGGTTTTCCTGCCACTTTTGCCTATGGAGCCAAAGATTCTTTCAGAGCTAAATGACACCTGGAGTACCACGGTGCTGTTAAGCGTACTTTTCTGTTCCACTATATTGATGCAAACAGAGGCATGGAGATTTTTGTGAGTTTGTGAGAGAAAATCTGGGCCTTGCTTTTCTACTCAAATTGTATCAAATTTCCCATTAGCAGGAACTCTGGTTCCTAAATCCTTGCTCTCAAGGGCTCTTGAACAGCATTCAGTGGTTAGGAAAGTGCAGTACACAGAGGAGGCTCTGCCTCTCGTTGTTAGCTGTCTCCTAAGCACAGATAAATGCCTTCAGTATTGTATAATGCACAAATACAGCCCCCTATTTCCCTACATGTTTTGAGGAAATGATTTGAATTAAGAGGTTTAGAGCAGCCAATCATTGCTAGAGAAGGCTCTGCCTAATGAAACCACGTGTGCAGTACACTTCCAGGTCTTCAGTTTGTTAGGAGCTAAATGTTTATTAGAAAATGGTACTGTTAATGCTCCCTACAGTCGCCTTGCAAATTAAATACCCCTTTCACAACACAAAGATAAGGAGTTCTATGGCAAGATAAGGTGCTTACCAGAATTCAGGAATGACAGAATCCAATTAATTTAACATGAATTAACGCAAGATCAAATTTATTACAGTTGGATACAATTTGTAATTGAAAGTTCCATTGTGGTACACGTTTTGACATGTTATCTCCCATCAGTAGGAGCTCAAAAGAGCAGATTCTCCATTTTGAACAGCAGCAATGTATTTATTCTGTCACCGATAACTCTTTCCGTAGGTGTTTGCTGCAAAGAACCTCAGGGCCCCGCAGCCCAGTTGTGCACCAGGGGCTGTGCTCCTGCTTCTCCTCACAGGGGGCCACAACTGAGGCTTAAACAGAAACCTGGGCTTCGTTTGCTTTGGCTGCTTTGCTGGGCTGCCCCCGCCTTGGTACTTGTTCATCCCTTCTCCCCTTTTTCAGTCTTCTAGGGGATCACCCCTTTTCTTTTTTGGGAGGGAGGGGTGAAATCAGCCCGCTAGTCAAATAAACCTTTCAACCTCCTATCTTCAAAATAAACACTTTTATTGTGGACAGTCCAAGCTCCTTAGGTAAAGCTTTAGGTCTCAAATCCAAAAGATACACTGTGTCCTTTTAATAATTTCATAGTGGAAACCCTTTATTTGCCCATTCCTGTGGTGTTATGGAGGTTTTCAATGATTCTGGTTTAGGTTTCGGGATTAGGTGAAACCAGAGTGCCTTAAACCTCTTTAGAGGTTTGGGATTAGGTCTGCATCAGGCCTAATATAGCCTTTCTGTGCAAGGCTAAATTAAATGGCAGGAATATTTGTTGTGCACTGATTCACAGGTGTTTGGCAAAATACCAGAAAACATAAAGGAACCACTGGAAGAATTGTGAAGGCAAAGCCATCGAAACATGAGTATTAGCTAAGTACTGCAGTATCGCTTGCAACTGTGGGGTCTCTCTCAGACTGCTTCTAAGTGATTTTAAGCATGGATATCATTTTTATGTGTCTCTTTCACATGAATGTGAGTAAATTGAAGATCTGTCGTGCAAATGGATCATGGATTTTTATTTGGGTATCACATTCTGGTAATTGCTGCCTGTTTTATAGCAAATGTATATTAAAGTTCATCAAACAGCTGATATCACTGAAGCTCTATTGTTTTATTGTACACATAAATTCTACTCCTTCTCTGGGGTATGCCTTGCCCTGACAGAATATGCCAGATCACGTGGAGAAAAGCACAATAGTTTTATGCCTATTATTAAACCACCACCCTGTCTGGCTCAGGAGGCAGAGACGTTTGCCTCATTGATGACCACAGACTAATTGGAGGAGATGGTTTTGTTGTGTAGGCTGTCTGCTGTGAGGCTCCTCAGCACTTTTCACGAGCTGTGTCTCTAACAGGGGTAGTTTTCCTCCACGTGCTCGGCTCCATAGTGTGTAATGCTGGCAAGGCCAGACTCGCTGGCTGTAGGTGCTGTCTGAGCTGAGCAGGTTGCACCAAGCAGGACGAAGAGCAGCTCAGCACTCCCGTCTCAGCATCTCCGCGCTGTGCCCACTGCTCTGCCTGCACTTGTGGGGAGAAGCTGAGCCCCAGGCACCCGTCTGTGTCATGCTCTACTGTCAAAAGCAGCCACATATGCGGTGATGCCCAGAGCCCAGTGGGTTAGTCCCTATGGCTGTCCAAAATTGGTTACTATCTCATGGCTATAGCATAACTGCTCATACCAAAGCATTCCCTTCACCCATTATGTGCCTGTCAGCCCTCTCCAGAAATGTGTATTTTTAATGCATTTCCCTCCCCAGCCAGATAGATTTCAGTTTCAGTCGTTGACTTGCCTGTATTCAGAAAGTCGACTGCGTCTCAGAATTATGGGGCTTCTCTGGGGCGTTTCTACACGGCAACAGCCACTTCTCTTCCGCGTTCCTCCGCAAGGCTTCTGATCAGCAACGCGCTCAGCCAGATCCCATCTTCTCACGGCAGCTTGCAAAAGCAAACCAGAAATAGTTAAGTTTCAAAAGAGTATGTCCCCTCTAATCAGATGAGCTGTAAGAGGGAGGCTAACTAAAAGGATTTAATAATCTTAGAATCTGTATAAAACATTATTTATGGCTTAAGAGCTACACAGGGCTTGAGCTTTAAATGTAAGTTCTTTCCCTCCTCAATGGTGCATGGAAGGAAGAACAAGAGAGAAATGTTGCAGTCAAGGACAAAATCATAAAATAATGAGCAGAAGAAGAATGAAATGCAAGTATTAGGGGCCAAGGGAGGCTGAGTGGGAGTTTGTCTTTATACATGATTGATCTAAACTGCGGGGAGAAAAAAAAAACTATCTCATCCTTAACTGAGATGGTCATTTGAGCATAGATAACAGTCTCATGTCAAATATGCTATTTCCAATGCAGTCCTTTCACTGCAAAACCACAACATTCTCAGCCCCAACCTCCCTCGGATAAAACCAGGCGGCTGGTGGCTGTGAACCAGCACCTTGAAACCAGCCTCTCAGCACAGCAACACATTCGGGGTGAGGAGAAATGGTGGAGACAAAGAGCGGCTGTTTATGGAGCTTTGCAAAGGGAGGCCCCACCTTTCTCACTTGGAAACACGCTGTAACCCCTGAGGATTGTTTTTCTCCATGGGTGGGATGTCCAGCTCCCCACAGCTGCCCCACGGGACTGGGGCTACTGGTGTGTCCCTGTGTTTAGTCCCGTGCCAGGCCTGGCTGGCAGTGCCATCACGAGCAGGGAAACACCAAACCCCTCCCAGGTGCTTGAGCCTTGGATTATTTTACCTTTCAAAATAACGAGGGGCTCTGACCAGAAATCTGAAGGGGTTCTGCATTTTCAGAGCTCGGGGAAGGCAGTGGGTGATCCCAAGCGGAAGGCGGGGGGAAGGGGGCATGGCAACGCCAAAGGGAGACTTGCTGAGCTCCAGCCTGGGGAGGAAAGGTGTGGTGGGAACACACAGCCGGGCTCTCCCTGCCAAAACCAGCCCTCCTCCTTTCCCAGCCCATTCGCAGCCCCACGGCCGCGTCCCCTCCCTTGTGCTGACCGCAGTGCTCATCTGAGGAGCGTGGGGCAGGAAAGGAGAGGGCCTGGGAGGGAGGGCAGTCGCAGTGGGAGAGCCCTGCCACGAGCGGTGGCACCCAAAGGAGCAGGCCAGCCGGGACGCAAAGGTTTCCATCCAGCAAATGACACCTCACCTTAAGCAGGAAACCCATTTCCCTCCACAGCCAGAGAGGAAAAACAGGCTCCTAAATACATGGGAACTTCCCCTCCACCTTTTTTCTGGTTCCACTGTTTCCTAGTGTAACACACGTAAACAACAAGCTTTGAAATCCAGAGGTGCCATCCCACGGGAAGCGCGAGAGCCCTTTGGTCTCAGCACAGAGCCCAGTAACTGCTGTGCTCTGACTGGGAAGACCTTGTGCTGGTGATGGAGCAGGACCAAATGGGGACACGTTGTGGCATTCACATTTTCATGTGGGTTTTAGGGGCATTGTCTATTGCTCAGGGAAATTCCTGATGGTCTTTCTGAGCCCTTCTCAAAAAAAGAGAAACGAACTGGGTATTGTTCTCCTCAAAGGGATCATTGGAAAATGGCCTTTGGACATGGTCTGGGGGCATCAGCTGCACAACCACCCCACCAGGGCTGCCCTCACAGCAAAGCTCCTGAGGCAGAGCCCAGATGAGAGGGAGATGCTGACAGGGTGCCAAATCCCAGCCCTCTGGAGCTAGGCAGAAAAGAGAACCAAGGAGCAAACCTCTAGCTGGGTCCAGCTGCAAGAGCCCATGTTTTTGTTAAGTCCGAACAAAAACCTTTGATCCAAACATCCCCACTTTTCAGGGATTCCAAACTGGAGTGAAAACACAGCGGTTTCACCCTGGCTTGAAACACAGCCTTACATCTTTGATTTCTGAGGACAGATCATTTTTCTTGGGGTGGGACACGTGGACAGGAACAGATCCCTCACGTCTGCTTCAGACAGCCCAACCAAAAGGCTTAAGTGGACACACACACAACCAGCAGCATGTGATGGGATTTAGCGCGAGGAAACCAAACTCTCTGCCCCACCTCCTCAGCTTATCCTTTAAAGACCAGTCCTGTGCTCACAGCTGGAGTTTATGTGAGTCCTGCCTTATTAATTAAGTGTAGCCAGTGCCTTTCCCCCCCAAATTCCAACAGAAGCAATTAGAAAGCAGATACTTCACACATAACAGCTGGTTCATTTAACGCCCTCCCCATGCTATTTGCTCCCCTCCCCCAGCCAACTCATGTCCCCCTTTTCCATTCTTTCATGTAACAGAGAAGGAGAGTGAAACCAAGGTGGCAAAATCAGGAGCAGGAGATGACCATATTCTTATTAAAAATCATCTACTGTAACACTGAAAGCGGAGGAGTGTTGTTGAGAGCACACTTCTGAGCAGGGAATCAGAACATTCACCCAACAGATGGGAAAAAGAGCCTTGGCTGTCTCCTGTGTCCTCCTTAAAAGGGGATCTGTATCAAAGTAGCTGCATATTTTCTTCACCACAGGCTGTTGATGTCATTAGAGCAAGTCTCGTTTTTATTTAACGCCAGAGTTAAGAGTCACATAAAGTTGGCACAGGTGAAGGCACCAGGCCCATTAAGTTGTGCAACGTGACTCTCTGGGAATTTTTTGAATGTTCGTGCACCTCCAATTTATTTATGCTTGGGCAAGCCAGCCCTAGAGCCTCTCCTCTCTGTTTCCCCATCTGAATCCAGCCCCAATCCTGCCATTAGACCAGTAAAAATACACTCAATCCACTAAATTTCCCCCGCTCCCGGGGAAGATGCAGTTGCAGGACAGGCAGTCCTGCCCTGCTCAGTGTTACGTGCATCACTGGGAGACGCTATGGACGTCAAATTAAACCCACAGCCAAGAACAGCCACTGAAAGGGAAATCTGCCCTTGCCGAACATCATTAAATGCATGTTCTGCTCCCATACAGGTTCTCTAGAGGCTGGCTCTTGATTTAAAGCAGGTACAGCTTTTCAGAGGGAAACCAGGTTAAGAGGAATGGAGGTTAATTTACTTCTGCAAAACAATTGTGAAGCGGGGAAGTAATTGCAGGGCATTTGAAGCAAAGGGGTGCTCGAGTCACTTTTTTTTTTTGTCCTAGCATGACCGGCCTTTTTTAAAAGTAGAATTTATAGGTAAAATAGAGATCTGGTCCCACATAGGGCATCTGCTCGTGACATCAACAGGAATAATAATAAGAGTAGACAGCCAAAGTACCCCCGTGCCGTGAGATTTTTCTGCCAAGTGATTCCTCACTGATCCTGAAATCAGGCAGCACCATGAGGACATTTTCAGTTATAACATGGGGAATATTTCAATCCAGCCATAAACTTCCCATTTCCTTCCTCAAAGAGCTCACCATCAGAGAGGCTGCTATTGCAGCCACCCATCCAGATGTTTGCCATCTTTATTACAAATTTTCAGGAATCTTACAGCACTTACATACTCTACAGCTGCCTGGTGAGGCAGCTCTCTAATACCTCCAGTACAGACAGGGAGAACAAGTTAGGAGGGATTAAATGATCTGCCCAGCTTCCCACAAGACAATGCAGGTGTGGCTAGAAATCAAAACTCCCAACTTCCAATCCTTGCTGTGTTATACTAAGCTGCTTATATGTTTTGCTCTAAAAAAAAAAAAAAAATAAAAAAAAATCAACATTTCCGTAATGTGTTTGTTGGTAACTAGTATGGGTGCTCCTAATCAGACAGACAGATCAGCACATTCTAGAAACTGTTACAGCTGACTAGTCAGCTGAACTTTTTTGTTTTCCTGTATCTTTCTAGAAGAGAAGAATGAAAGGGAAGGGCATCCCTTTATTACTGCAAAGGCTTCAGCTAATGAGAGCAGAAATTGCATTTTATATTTTGGCAGTTAGTAGTAAATACTATTATTAAAGCTATAATAAGATCAGCTAACGTTGTATGAAATATTAGTGATGTCTGAGCACAAAGTAGAGCCCCCATCTCTTTAGTTAAAATTACAAAATGATTAACAGCCCAATTAAAAACATTTTTGTTTTTGACATGATAAATTATACTTTATCTACCTATCTGTAGATATAATTGATTATTTTATCCGTTTGCTGTTGGCTGTCATTAAAAAAGACAGATACCATGGCTTTCTGGCCTCTCTCCCGCTGAGAGAAAGAACAAATCCTGCTATTAACGACAGACAGGATCATTATGAAAAAATTCCATTTGCCACTAGGCAACATAGCCGAGTTCCAGTAATTATTGTATTAGTCAAGCCGTTGAGAAGTTCCATAAAATTGAGAGAGTTTTTAAGGAGCATTCAACGTTATTTGGCAACTTTTATGATGTAACAATTAAAACCATGCTCCAGGCCCCAGAATGTGTAGGAGATTGCCAAAATCAGATAAAACCCTAGAGGGCCTCTGACTTGCAAAGAAGAAAAAAAAATATCAAATTGTTTACTTTTAGGATCAGACATTCATCAACATTTGGCTTTTGTTTCAGCCAGTGTCAGATAATAACAGCACCAGGTTTTCAGTCAGCTTCTAACAGAACTCTACGTGGTTTGATGTCAGGGCTCCGGGAGCGAGTGGGGGTGACACCAGCCTCTCCTCAGGAGAGGGAACTCTTACCGGAGCCAATGCTACCAACCTTGCTGGGCAGAGCAGATACCTGGGAGCACCCGGCAGTATCTTCTGGAGTGAATCACATCTGCTTTCCACCAGTGAGCGTCAGGAAATTGCTGGGGAGAAGTGCAAGTTGTTCCTCTCGTGTCTAGGAGCTGAGCCAGGCAACACCTCAGACTGTCAGGGCTCCAGGGGATAAGGCAGAAGTCTCCTGTCCACGTACCCCATTAACCTGTCAAGGAATTGTTAAAAAATATTTTAAAAGTCACACTTTAAAACTGCTACAGGAAATTGCTACTGAACCAACTTATGGCCAAGTTTATCATCTACCTACTTCTCCACTGCGTTGCGTTAAGCAGCAGTGATTCACAGGACCAGAAATGAAGGAGCGGTGTCAGACTTGTGCAGTGGGTGAAGCTGGTCACAAAACGCAGACCTGCTTTACCCTAATACAGACTATGGGGGCCACTTGAAGAGCACATCTGTTTGCAAAGGAGTTACAGGGCATTGATCTCCCTTCCCACAATAACACGCCCAAGTCAGAAAGCCCCCATGTGTCAAAGAACTGTGACAGCAGCAGTAGTTCCTAGGGCAGGCAGAGCGAGCCGGGATCTGAACAGGGCAGAAGGAGCCAGGATACTGCTGCTGTCAGGAGGGAACGGCAGCAGGGCAGGGTTTAGCAGGAGCATCCTGCCAGTCTCCACCTGGAACATGCTGTACCAAGCAGGACAGATAAAAAGATACACTGGAGCCTGCCATAATATGGCTTTTCATCACACAGCTCCTGGATTGGAGGTGGCTGCCAACTGTTAGGGCCTGCTGACCTATTTAATAAAAAAACCAAACCCACAACCCTTGGCAATCACAGCTCTGCCCGATTTAAATGGGAATGGTGGCACAGCAGTCCCGGGCAAGGGCCAGCCCCCTGAGGAACAGGGGCAGCTCTTGAACCACAGGTCACGTTGCCAAAGCAAAGGTAGGAGCTCAGACTTGTGTGTGAGAGAAAGGGTACGAGAAAGAAAACCTGCTCCTCTCCCAACTCTGTGACTTCTCCAGCTGCTCCCCAAGGCAGACGTGCCCGAGTCCCACCGTGCTCAGGAATCAGCAAGTGCTGGGAGCTACTGCCACATTGTCCAGCACATTCAACCTCTAGCTTGGGTCTGGCGATTGCTAGGTGTGGGGACATGAGCTGCTATAGAACTATAAAGCCCTCAGTAACTAACTAGCTGCTTTTTGGAAACTCCATCACTTTGCAGTTTTCTTCAGCAGAGCTAAAGCATATATTGTGATACCATTAAATTTTCTTGCATTTGTAGCCATCATCTAAAGTGAAGCATCTTGGATCAGCTCAAGAGCTTAGGGCAGTATCTGTCAGTGTGGAGAATGAATGATTTCAGCTCTTATTCTTGAATTCTACGAGTAAACTGTGCCAAATCTTAAACATATTAGACTAGTGCCAGATGAAGGCTTAGGAAGTTTTTTTTTAATATATGTTCTTTATTAGCATTAAAACTTTTATTATTAAAAGAATTAAGTTACAACATACATGCACAAGATCCATCTAAACTTTAAAAAAAATAATAAAACAACTGAGAAAGCTACATTCCTAATATTTTTTTGTTAGTCCCTTTGGGTTACAGCTCATCTGAGCCACAAGTGAGGAGGAGGCAAACCCCTGCACACGGCGAAGGGAGCTCAGTGACGATAGAGGGGGAGCAGAGCGGTTTGCCAGCGCAGGGTTTGTGGGCATTGCTGAGAACGAGACAAAGTGGTTGGGAAAAAATGATAACTTTGTAGTGAAATTGTGGGGACTTTGGATCAAGGACTACAAAGAAGGCTAAACTGCCTGATTCAGCCAGCTCCCCTCAGACCGTTCCTCCAGTCCCTGGGCTGCAGGAACCACGCTGCACAACTCAACCAGTTCCCACCCCAGCCTCGCTGGTCAGGCTCGAGTTCATAGGCACTCGTGTCTCCCCCCATTTGAGCCAGTTGGCTAGTGTTGCTGGTCAGAAGGATGCCAAATGGCTAGTACCTTAGCCAACCTAATTTCCAGATGACTGATTTTTCTAGCTACCGCTTTAATTAAAATTTTAAAAAATATATGTAAAAGACATGAGTTTATCACCTGCTAACACATGCCGTCGTTGTCTCTTGGTCAATTGGCGTGCAGCAGACAGAGCCACAGACTTCTCTTCTACACCACCAGTATCCACAGGAAAAGAAAAAAAAAAAAAAGATCAGTCCATCTGCTAAAGCTATCAGGGCCTTTGTGCTTCACTCTATCCATTCTTATTTACAGGATCCAGTGCCCTCTACTGAGCACAACCAAAAAAAGCATTAATGTGTCCCGGGCCCCGCAAAGTTACTGTAAAGGTACAGGAGTGTTAGAGCTGAGGGGCTGGGAGCCTGTCTCTCCCCTCCATACCCCATCGCCCCATCTGCCACCAGAGCTCCCAGGTTATTGTAAAGCAACACATGGAAAGCATCGAGGACCCTGCAATGGCTGCAGAGCTGTCAGAAGAGTAACGTGTCACTTTCTGGAAGGGGAAATCCATGTGGACATATGGTAGTCGTGAAAGGAGCTGGACTAGCAACCTTGGCAGGCTTGAGTTGAGCAGAAATGTTGCTGCTTTGCCTTGATCTTTATTTACAATAAACGCCTCGGCTCCAACTCAACGTTTTATCTGGGAACAGCCGCCGGCGTTTCTGCGACCGTGTTCCGTCTCATTGGAGCACTGACATATTTACACGCGGGCCGGGGCCCGGGCAGCTGTGAATAAGGGGCCATATATCAAGAAAGGAAAAAGGGATGCAAAGATGAATTTTATGAAATATTTTCCATTTTTCTTTGACTTGGTTGTGCATTTTGCTACGGCCCATTGGGCACTCACTCAGCACTTGGACACTTTGCTCCGTGCAGTCTCGCCTATATTTCTAATTGTGTTTGCATGCCAAGCCGAGCCCAGTACCTGAGGCAGCCTGGAGGGAAATGGAGATTCCAAAGAAGAAAAAGGTGTGTGGGAGGGAAATTTCCTGCCCTTCAATGGCAAGTGCCATGGGAACGAGAATGACGTCTTCTAAGTCACTGGTCTTTTCTGATTCCTGCAGGACACAGGCTGTTGTGTTTTACATCTGAGTGCCAAAGTGAGAGGAATTATTTCCACTACTTTTTGAGAGAAAACAATTGAGTCCCTTTTGCAATTTGAGGAGGTCATATCATCTTTGATTTCTTCTCTGGACAATGGGAAGGGTTAATTCCTTACAGTGTTGACTTAACCCTTTCCTTTTTCCCTGAGGCTGACTAATAGGTTAGGTGTGTTGACTCTGTTTAAAAAGACAAGCTTTGGACATAATATTAATGATATTGTATGTGCAATACCATTAGAAAACAAACACAGAGGCACCTGGGGAGTCTGAAGGCATCTTCTGGCCTTTCTGGGCTGACAGCACAGAGCGGCCCTCCAACATTTCCATGTGGAAAAACACTATCTAGCACGAGAGAGTTTACTTTGAGTGACCCTCTTGCCTTTCAAACAATGAGAAGTCAGGACCATTGTGAAGCTGAAAACCCATTTAATAAGAACAGGCCATTGCTCAACCAGCTGAAGAGGGGAAAAAATAAAAAAGGAACCCAGAGAAACAATTGGAAAGAAAAACTGGACATTTGAATGGAATAACTGCTGATGTCTTTCCTCTGGCATTGACATCCCAACAAAGGGTGTGAGAGTTTTTTCCCTTATGTTTTTGCAAGGCGAAAATGGGAGGAGAGCATTCATTTATTTATTCATTTGCCTTAGAGCCCCACTGGCACAAAAAAGTCCTCCTGAATAGACAGCATGCTTATCTCGCTGCACAATTCCAGTTGTGTCACCTTGGTAGGGTCTGAAAGGTGAGTAGGCCTGATTGACCACTTGGAGGTACTAATTACCACAGGTATGTACATGACCTTGGTACAACCAGTCTCACTTCAAAGACCTGTCAGGCTTTGTGCAAGTGTCCCATCCTAAGTGTCATAGCACAGGCAAAATAAACTGGATGCCCTACTGCTGCCAAATCATAGATTTTTCTAGTACAGCTGTGCTTAAATGGAGCTGAATCAAGGCAACCTCACCTCGGATAAAGGGCCAGCAGTTCCCAGGAAGAGATCTTCTCTGGGTAAAACTTCTGTCAGCACCATTGAAGAATCTTCTCAGCTGGTTGTTTGGACCTCCTGTCTCTGGGCGGTTTCATGATCTGCACTGGAGCAGCTGAAGTTGCACTGGAAAGGAGCACTGGAGGTCCTCAAGCACGCCCAGAGCTCAGCAAGAGACTGGCAGGGGAAAAAAGACAGTCATCACTTTAAGCTAAGGCAGGAGGATCATTTAGTGACTCACCCAAGATTACACAGATGGTGCTTACACCAAGAATTAGACTCACCAAGCCATCCAACACCTCTGGATTGTTCATTGAGGATTACAGTGCATTTAGGAGTCCATTTTAATATATAAATGTAGGATTTGGAGCTATGAAGGAACGGTAAATGAAATACTGAGGAGTTTGTCACATCTCTGTTCAAAGCAGGCTAACATTTCATGTAAGAAATTACACGCTTGCTTCAGACAGTTGCAATCATCTTCTGCACAAATAATTTAAGCTTACTTTGTCCGTTGTATTCTGATTTAATTTTTTATTGGAAATATAAATACCTATGTCGGTCACCAAACCAAATAAAACAAACATATTGAGTAGGGTCTATTATAGACTAATATGGAAACAAATAATCTGCAAGTCTGGTTTTATTTATAAGCTTATTTGAGTTTTTACTCTAGGCTCATATTAATCGGGTTTGTGGTTTCCACATCTGTACTGCTGATGCCCAGTGCAGACAGCGTGCCAAGTTGGACCTGGGCATCCTCCAAGCTCTAAATGGAAAACATCTGCCCCAACTCCAGCTACCTCAAGAGAAGCAGTGCAAGTAACCTACCAAGTAACCGCAGCGGGCGCAGCAGGCAGAGCAAAACACTCCGGGGAGCTTTTGGAGGTGCCTGCTCGCAAGCTTCTTGCTTCTGACTTGCTCCAGGGGCAGCCAGGCTGCCGCCTATATTATATTTGTTCTCTCTGATGATCAAGAGATACCAATTCCCTTCACAGCCTCCCTTTTCCTCTAGCTGTAGCAAGAAATTCCCAGACTGGACCAGTTAGTTCACGGTGTCAGCCAGTGATACATATTCTAGAGGAAGATGGAAGAACTCCTGCAGATGATGGCAATGCATTATGAATTCTTTCCAGAACCCTTGATTATTTTTAATATTTATAAAAAGCATTCTGAATGTTCACGAAAGTCATAAATATACACAAAAAAATGCCCATGCCCCTTGTCAAGCCAAAATGGATCCAGCTGTTCTGTGGTGCTGGTCTCTGATTGTGGAGAATCCCTGTATTAATGAAAGATGCATAAAGGGAATCCCAAACTAGAAATATGATCTCTGCTAAAGACTGTTCAAATCAGCTATTAGGGAATATTTCAGGGAAGTATGTGAATAGAGAGCTGATTCTCGATACAGCTGAGATCCAGCCCTGGGAAGCCATCTCCACAAGGACATCTGTACTGCTTGCAGACACCTTTCAGTGCAAGCTGCTTCCACACAAACTTTGTTTTGTGCTGGTCCAGCATCTCCAGAGTTTTGTGCCAGTGCAACTGCATCGCTGCAGATCCATCCCCTGGGGCCCAACAGAACCTCAGCACAGTGTGAGGGCCAGACCTGCTTCTTCCTGGAGCTCAGGAGGGAGGACAATAGTAAGCTATGGCAAAATGATGTGTATAACAGTAGTGAGAGAAAAGGAAGCAGCATTGTGGGTTTAAACACTAGAAATTTGGCAAAGTCAAATTTATTCCTGATGTACCCTCTGGTGGTCACCTGGCAGCCACATCACTTGGGTTCTTTGTGCCCTACAATCATTTCCTCTCCTCTTCTCCAGCTTCTTTTTTCCCTTTGTCCACAGCACACCACAAATTTCCTGACAATTTTTACAAAAGTAAGGTATAGCAGTACCATGAAATGCAGTTTTTCAAGTTACGATAGCACTGTCCGTGTGTGTTGCTCATACAGCAACACCATGGTTCATTACAAAAATTCAGAACAGGGAAAGGGGGAATATTGGGGGGAGATAAAAAAATTAGCACAACCTCAGTTTGCCAGCCACGTCGAAGGGAATCACTCCATCACCCATCGTTCTCCTCTCTCCTCAGAGAAGTGCTTTGCCCACCACAGCTGCTCCGCTGGCTCCTGGGCAGAGGCAGTTATCGTGAAACCGAGATGGCAAAAGAGCAGTGGCTGATAACGGAGGGGCAGATCTGTCATCAGCACAGAAGGCACTCATTCCTTGTGGCAGGGGCTAGAGAAAAGAAGATGCAATTAACAATTAGCTTTGGTAAGAGAAGAAAAAACCCTTAAAACACAGTTTCTACTGCAGGAAATCAAGCCACAGACTTCAGAATTAATGGTTCAAAGCCTTGGTTCTTGCCTTCCTAGATACAGTGTAAGATGAAAGAGAGAGTGAATTTCTCCTGTCACTTCATTCTGGCTAGCTAAGAACTGGGGCTTAGCCATGGAAAAAGGCCAACGTCACAATGGCTACAGGAAATGAGAATAGCTTTGCAGCATTTCCAAGCAAATCCAGCACACCTCCAGCTTTGTATTTTAGGCAAAAAATTCAGGCTTCTCACCCCAGAAAACCAAATGGAAGCTTTGCAGTGGGTGCTGCACTATCTTCTCTTCCCATCCTCCCCTCACAGCCCCCCCAGTTTCTGAAGTTAGAACCAAATTTGCACAGAGCTCTTGGTGCATCAAACAGGCTTTGCCTTCATAGGTTTGACCCCTGAGTTGCATCTCCCTTCTCCCAAACCTGCTTAATGGTTCTGGAAAAACACGGTCATGCCAGTTACGCTGTTTCTATACATAAACTGGAGATTTATCTACAGTGCTTTCTTCCAATCAACTCTCTTAAACACTGCTGTGAGTGCAGCCCTGGCAACAACCAACCCACGAAGCCCCGTCCCAGGCAGTGAGTCTGAGCTACGCTGTAGGAAATGGCGTGGTTCAGGGGACATTGTCCCGAGACACAGGCCATACGGGTATCGTCAAGTGGTGTCGCAGAAGAATGGACTGGATTTTCAGCTCAGAAATTCTAGCTGTAATTTAGATCTGCTGATCTTTATTTCCAGCAGAGACTAGATCTGTGTGATAGAGATTGGCAATTCAGATTATAACATCTTCCACAAGCCATTGCTTGAAAAACAGAAACAAAATTGCTTCCGGTTTTTTACTAAATGTACAAAAAGTGTTTGTATGATTACTTTTTTGTATTTTTTTATAGATAAAAGTATATCCGACTACACTATCAGTGTTGCCCATTTGACAGATGCAGTTTAGGTACAGCTTGATCTGCATCAATGGCCAAAGCTGCAGATTTCCTCAAACGCCTATTACAAGCCCCAAGAGCACGCGTCTGGTGGGGCCACATCAAGGAATATCATCAACTAACATATGCATACAAACTCTGGTTTTGGTGCAACATCAGGTATTTTCCTCTCCATGAGAAGCCTTGGGTGTGGATTAATTAGGACTCTCAAATGATGTTAAATAACAACCTTGTTCTGCGATTTCACAGTCTGCAGGTGCAGGAGACCAAATCCAGCAGAGCCTACAGCTCAACATCCCGTCCAGCACTGCCAGCCATCCTCTCCTCCCTCCCTCCCTCCACATCACTTGGGTTCTTTGTGCCCTACAATCATTTCCTCTCCTCTTCTCCAGCTTCTTTTTTCCATTTGTCCACAGCACACCACAAATTATTTGTGGTTGCAATGATTAATTTCACAACTCACACCTAATTTGACCCTAATAACTTTGGCTGCAAAGTGGCAGAAGGGACAATTCCTTGTTGATCCAGACAACTTATCACCCCCAGAACACAATAAAAAGGCAGAGCTGGTTATCAAGAGGGAGATGCCCATTAGTATTTTCACAGGAGGTCCCTTATCACGCGGGGGGGGGCTGGCGTGTACTCCAGGCATGCGGGGGGAGGCAGAGAGCTTTCAGCCTGCAAGGCCACACAATATGGGACGTGGGCGCTTGAAAGAGGAGCGGGACGAATGACAGATGGTTTGTGCCTGTGCGTTTTTGTAGAGGACACCGGGTTCCTGCCATGGGAACAGGGTGGACAGTAAAGGCAGTGACTAGACGTGAAGAGTGACAAAGCAAGTCAGCCACGGACGGCCCGTGGGAGGCCGGAGGAAATGCACCATTAGTCAAAGTTGGAGGAAAAATAAAATGCGATGACAACTGGGCCATTCATGTGCTTCCCCTTCAAGGACTGACTAGACCCTTCGCAACTCAAAAGACTCAAGTATCAGCTTCTTTTTCTCTTCAGCCAGGCTAATGTGCATCGGCACAGTCTGAGAAACTCCCTTGTCACTTATATTAATTCTTATCTTGTTGTTCTTGGCTACACTTCACTGAAGTACAGTGAGGGAGAGTGCTTCCATCAATAATGTGGATCCAAGGGAGCTCCCCCCTCTGCTGTTCTTAGGCATCAACTCAATAGCTTAAAGCAAATGTTCACCCAACTTGTGAACTTGGAAATATCAGGACTTCCAGAACCAGAGGGTAAGATGACGAGGTGGCCTCACAAGGGTGTTTAAGCCCCCCACATGGATAATCTCATCACTCCAGGGTACCTTTCTGCACTTTTGAGACTTTGCTACTTGATACAAAAAAAACCGCAAGACCTTAGAGCTCGGTGACCACAGTGACAGAGAAGGTAGCCTTGCATTTTGCAAGCAGATTTCATGAGATGTTCCAGTTTGCCACTGGCACAGAAACCCTGAGGCACTGCTGTCACAGCTTGTGAATCTGATGCATTTTTTCTTAAGGAAAGGTGATGCCCTTCAGAAGGTCCAACTATAAACACTCACAAATGGTCTGTCTCTTATTCTTCAGTGGGGACTACACCACAGCTAAGGATGGGACTTATTTAGAAGTGCCCCCTCTGGAGCTGTGGCATTTCTAGACTTGGAAAGTACAAGGGAGTTAAAGGAAGATGCAAGCAGAAAATCCTGAAACGATCCCTTAAGAATACATTGGACTCTTACCCCATCCAAAGGGAATTCACTTATTACCACTTAACTAGGGCTAAAAGCAGCTAAGTTAAATAGAATAAGCATCTCACAAAAAAGCAGAACTAGAAAAATTTGAGAAGTAGGGAAGAACACACTTAAATCCCTAATTAAGGACAAGGACCAAAGTCCTGACCTGAAACTTCCAAGGTATCCTGGATATGTGTAGAATAAGCAAGGTCAGAAATCAATGCAAGCAAAGTCTGAAGCGTCAAGAGAATTCTCCTTACTTTTCCTGTGTTTGAAATATGTCTAAGAAATAAATTCAACAAGAATTAAAGAGGCAAAAATCAAAAGCACTCTCATGATTTAATTAGATCCCAGTCTGGTGTAAATTAAATGAGTCAAAGAAAAGAAAAGAAATCCTTTGACAATCTGAGAGCCATTTCTTAAGTCTCCAAAGCAGCCTGTATTCTTTAAATTGCTTCCTGTTATATGGTTAATAATCTCTGCTTTCTGCATTACGGGAATCATTCATCTAAGCCAGCCAAACCGAACAGGGCTATCGGAGCACGAACACCCTGCTGCCCAAAGCACTGCACTAACAGCATCTCCCAATTATTCAGGAGTCTCTTGCCAGCAGAGCATTAGCTGACTCCATTTCTCTAAGGAAAACGCCTGGGTTTCCTGATGTTTTCAGCTGTGTTTGTACAACTTGCCTTCGTGTGAAGTTGAAAATTAATGCACTTCCTCTTGATCCTTTGAGAGAGAGACAAAAAGGAAGATTATCAAGATTAAATAAAAATGCCAAAGCTCAGTCCTTTGTCCCTGTTGAACAAAGGTGTTTAAATAAAGACCGCTGTGCATCACTAATTGCATTACAAACTAAGCATCGGGTAGGACAGCTCAACCTCCTGCACAAAGTTAAAAGCTGCTGCGTAACCTGTTGTTCTGTTCACACACAACATTGGTTGGCTGCATTACAGTTCATTCACACATCAGTAAGATAAAAATAAAACAAGCTTTCAGTTCTGACTGGTTTGTTAGGGAGTACGCAATAGAATAATATGTTTGGGCCTTGTCTCACAGGGAGCCTGCAAAGAAGGGAACATTTATTTTATTTTTGTTTAAATCCTGAAAGCTTTTTCCCCCCGTTTTCTTTCCTTTGGTATTTTATTTTACTGGAGTTACTCAATATTCTACTAGACAAAGACTGAGCAAGTATCTAGAGTCCTTTTGGTTAGATTCGTTCAAGTTATGTTACCACCTAGCTAATTCTCACACAGCCTTGGGAAAAAGACATCTCCTCGTGAAAGGTCTAAGAAGAGGGATCTTACTGTTCGGTTCTTGGCCGAACCAAGGAAGAACAAGCCCGATTTCCACCTTGCTTTAAAGTGAAGGGAAGAAGGACAGGAAAACCCCCAGAAGTCTTTCTGGTCTTCATAGGATCCGCAGGGAAACAGGGGAGGAGACGCAGAAAGGGTGAGTATCTTTACAGTTCATCTTTCATGGAGTATAAAGGGTTTCCTTAAATTATTGCATGAGTATATTGGACATACTCTACCCCAAACTGCTGAGACTTTTACCTGGAAAAGTTCCGCCCACCCTCTCCTCGGAGCCGCTGGTTCTGACAGGCTGCGATCGACACAGAGCGCCCTGTTCAAACAAGATCGGTCTCCGTTTCACACAGCCCCCAGGGAACATCCACTTCTCCCTTCACACTCTATCTTTCTGACTGATGCAATCAGATTCTGGAAACCTGCCTTATTAGTTTATATTCCAGTTTCTTAGGGATGATGTTAATTTTCCATTGTTAGGCCAGCAGATCTTAGATGTGCCAGATCTTGTCTATAAGAAACAACAATAAAAATGGCACGCAGAGTACCCCGCTGAGCGGTGGACCTTGGTGAGCAGCTCTCCTTGCAAAGGAACTCTAGGGGTTACAAAAAAAGACATTCCAACAGTGCCTGAAATAAGGTATTTTACAGTTAAAGGATGAATAAATAAATATGCATTTTCTTACTTATTCACGTGAAGTATTCCGCTTAATTTCTGCACCAGTTCACCATCCTAATTGTTTTCTTCATAGATCAGTGGTTTAGTATTAAGCCTTTATACTACGATGGCCAAAGAATTCCATTATATCCATTAAAGATTAGATCATTTTCTTTTGTTTCCCACAGCAAACAGGATCCCATTCATGTCCCAAACAGAACGTCAGTAGTTGGAATGGTGTTTTCTTAAGGTGCATATAAGATTAAAGACTGAAATCAGAGGCAGTGTTGCCAAAGCCTTTGCAAAGCCCATGTTTTTCATGGCAGGATGATTGACAAGAATTGCAGTAAGGTGCTGAAGGGGATATTTCACCTGGCCCATCAAAACTCAATGTAGAGGATTAGAACTAAGAAGAGCTGACAATATTGACTTTGAGTGCCACGACGGAAACATAATTAGTTCTTTGACATGTAGTGGACAGAAATACTCCATTTTTAAAAAATCAGTTAGAGTAATTACACCGTATCTGTTGCACGCTGCACTGGAAAAAACAAGGTCTGCTCTGCTCTTCCCTCTTTTCCCAGTAAAATTCAAGTTTGGCACTGGAATAAATGCACGCAAACCCAGCCTTTCTGCTGGAAGAACATCAGGAAAACTTTGTGCATAAAATGAAAAAACCTCTGTTAAAAAAGAGTGCACAGACCTGAAAGAATGAAAAAGTCAATGAATTTTATACAAGTTTACTTATTGCAAAACAAACTGTCTGCACTTTGCTTATTAAAGGCATATTTCATTGCCTAATCATAGATGTCTATTGTACCTTTTATGTTTTGAATCATAATTGCACTCTGTTCCCCAACTGTAATAATGAAAGACATTTTGGCATATGCTTATATCGATTCCCCTTTAATAAAGCACTTAAGACACATACTTGCATCCCACTCAAATTAATGACTAACATTAACTTTGAGTACATTAATTTCACTGGGATTTAGACAAATGGCAACTTATATGGGCACAAAATTGCCTACTTTGTTGGACAGGCAGGAGGCTCTGAAGGGAAGCCTGTGGACGTCTGTACAACGTGCAACTGTTTTGGTTAGAAATATGTTGCACTGCAGCATCTATGTTTTTATCAGAATAACCGTGCTAGCAAAAAACGTGTATCTGCTGTACTGAGATATCTTTTCCAGCTCCTGGTTTGGAATAATCTAAACTATAGGAACACTCTCCAGTAGGTATAATGACATACAGTGCATGCAAAAAGGCAAAATTAATTGTACACCATACCACAGTATTGAGAACAAGCTATCATGATGTATTACATAAATAATTCAGTATATTCAATTCCTCTTTTATAAAGGTTATCGTCTATATGCCTGTCTATTATTCTTGTTTGCTTTGGGACTAAGTGGTATATGAAAATAAGGAGGAAAAAAACCAGCAAGAATTATGCTTACCTTATTCCCTTTTTTAGCCACCATTTGTAGCTATCTTAATTAGTTAGAACCTGCAATGAAATATTCCAGGAAATTAAAACAGATTAAAAATGCAGAAGTAAAAATGACTTCAAATACTATAAAGTCAATATTCCTTCTCAGTATCAAGTCCAGGGCATACACTGGGCCAATACTGAACTAGCCTGTTTCAGAAGCTCAGCGTCACTTGACTTAATGGGAACTTCTCATCAAAATAAGTGGATTTAAAGAAATAAAATTGAAAGAAATTCGAACAATGTAGTCCCTTCCTTTTCTGACAGAGAAGTTTCTCAGAGTATTTAAATACATTTTGCTAGTCATTTCCTAATTCATTTTCCAACATTTTGACCTAGCAGTATCCATAGCTACCCATTGGCTTTGCCGCAATGCATTTTTTCCACTACATGTTCTAGTTGAAAACCCAAAGTGAGCAGCTGATATAGAATAGCTTAGCTCTGTCTAACACTTGCACTGCACTCTATCTCAGAGGAGCTTACTCTTGCCGAGCCTTCGGGAGGCACGTCAACACACACGGACCAGGAAAATACCTGTGAGACCTCAGCAGCTGGAATAAACAGGAGAGTATTTGAAAGTATACTTACCGAGGCCAGAGGTTCTCTTAATTTAAATTGAAGAAGGCAATCCAGCCCGGAATGATCTCCCTGGCTAGTCAGTTTACACATCAGAGAGGTATCAACATTTCCTTTTTAAAAGGTCCGAGTCTATTTCTTTCTTTGTTTCCTTAACACATACCTCAACCAAGAGAAACAGCATTAAGATCAAAAAAGAAATCTTTTGTAAGCAGAAGTCATATGTTCAAAATTAAACAAACAGAATCAAACATTTACTAGAAAAAAAAAAGTCTTTATTAATTAATTAATTCACAATACAATAAATATTGGGATCACACATATGAGGGACCCAGCAATGCTCAGACTCGTTCGCACCACGGTGTGGTTTGACAAACGAGCCCTCATCCGCTGGCATCCTGAGAAGAAGCCTGACTACTATTTTTTTATTTTTAATTTTTTTACACATAATCAGTAATGTGCAGCGTATATCAGTCATTTCAATTGATGTTAGTCAGGCTTTTAAAAACAATTCTTAAGGACCATCCCTGGCAAATCCTTCAGGAAAAAAAAGCACAATCACAGTAACTGTCATTATTCCCTCACTGTTGCCTCTGACACGCGGGCTCTGTAGCTGTAAATGGGTGTTTCGTTTTACTTCAAGGGACAACAGCCTTTTCCAGGAAATGAGGAACAGAATGCAGCTGCTGTTCAAGACACAGGAGCAATTTTCACACAGTCCACTCAGCGATTCTAAACCCAGGAGAGCTATATTACTTCTAAGAAGGATGGCGTGCCTTAGTTTCACACCCCACATACACTGAGGACATGTTTCCTTGAGATCTCTTTACTTGTTATCCCAAATTACTAATTTGAACTTTATGATAAACGAAATTAACTCCTCTTTCCATTGATTTGTCTGTAGGGACAGACAGCTTGATCTGCTGGATGCACTGGTAGGACAGAGAGGAGAAGCAGCTTTCACATGGCTTATCCACCAATGGTTTCATTTATGCCTAAATAAAAAAGGAACTGCAATAGGTAATGGCTAGGAGGAAAAAATCTTGCATGAATACACATTACAGTTCAATCAGAGGTGGGGTGTTCCTCACAGCAAAATCTCTGGAGACTGAGATGCTCAGTATCTCAATGTTTTGAAATATTAAGCAAAACCTAATTTACTATGAACTTTTTTTGTGTGTGTGTGTAAAGAGCTGGGAAAAACTAGTAGGGTTTTTGGCTGTCTCATACTCATAAGACATTTATTAAAGGAAATGGGAACTTCTGAGGGTGCAGGTATGCACACATTTATATACAGATATAAAACTTTCAATCATTCCTTCTAAAGGCAGTTGCAATATTCAGGCAGTGTTTCAACTGCACTTCCACTCAAAGTATTTCTTTTAAACTACAAGCTTATGGATAACTTCACATATGAAAAATGGCATCAGCAGATCAGATAAGGGATGCCCCTGGCTGTCAAATTCCTTCCTCTTTTACAGACCAGAAACACAGACCAAAAATCTGGAAACTTAGTAAAGAAAGCATTTACAATTTCTTTTGTTGCTGTTCAAATCATAATAAGTCTTTGAAAATGGAGTATTCTAGTATCAGCGAAAGTGTGATAGATGCCATTACATCACAGGAAGGTCTGATCACTTTTTGTCTAACAGTTTCTCTGACAGGTACAATTCTCAGGGTAAAAAAACCCAGATTTTGCAATTGAAATAAACCAACCATTTGTCCATGTTACACGTTGTAGCAGTGAAATAGCAGACAAAGAAAATCCAGCAAAGATATACCTTATCATCAGGTTATTCTTCCAAACTGTGCAACAAGGAGGACAGCTACGAAAACATCCAGTTCCACACACAAAAGCACTGATATACATTAACTGCAAAAAGGACACATTTTGTTTCACTTCAGGCTGATCTCTTTTCCCACATGTACTATTCTGCTGGAAAGGGTGCAAGAAATGATGTGATTATACCTACAAAAATGCTGGCAACTGCAACTGGGATTGAAATTCAGCACAGTTTGTTTTGTGTTTGTCTTTGTCAAGATACTTATTTAACAGGGCTCTGCAAGAGAAGCTTCACTATCAGATTTCTCTTTCTTTATTGCCAGAAATGAGCCAGCATCTCCCCCTTCTGGATAACAGGAAAATAAGCAGAAATTTGCAACAGATTAATGCTTTGTTACTCTGGCCAATACTCGGGGCGGAGGGAGGGGGAAAGTTTGCAGACAGTTATTTTCTCTCTGTTCTGAGCAGAACCATTTCCTTTCTAGATCACTGTTTAATATAGTTCCCTTCAGTAACATGTTTTATTAAAGCCAGACCTAAATCCATTCAGATGTAGTATCCAGCTCATCAGTGAGGAAATCTTAAAATCAAACCAAAAAAAATATATCACTGTGTCAGCCAGATTTCCGCATTCTATTAAACGGAAAATGCTGCATGAGTTGGATTATTAGTGGTTTTGATTCTACTTGTCAGCATTGCTTAATATATGGTGTTCAAGCAGTAATTTGTGAGATGCGTCAACTGAATTTGAACAGAATAAGAAATTTCAAGAGTAGGCAGACAAGTCACCATCAAATTTATCTCTTCCTTTAGCACCTCTGAGCTCATTCATTCTCAGCCATCACCATAACGCTATGAGCAGGCTGCCACTGACTGATCCACAGGGATTCATCCAGTAGCAGCACATTCAGTGAGAAGTGATTTTCTATTAAATTCCTGTACATACTACATTTTAAAGAAAAAACCCAAAGATAATTCCTTACCCATTGTTTCACGCTCTGGGAACGTGTTTCTACTAGTGAGTACCGAGCCTCGGTGTTCAAGATTAGGATCAGCGATGAGCTATATCCAAGCGCTCCGGAGAAAGTACCATCACCAAAATTCTACGGGAGGCCCCGATTCCTGCCATTGTATGAACATTATGGGAGACCCTTCTGTTGGCTGTCAGTCGTGCCAACAGAGAAACTCAAATGACAACTGTTTAATTTGTAGATGGCCCCAGATGTCACTGGCTTCAGTTAGATTTACATATACAAAACTGTGATTATTCCTTAGCTCCCAGCAAGAGAAGAGTTGTTGGCACTTGGGGAGAGAGAGATTTGTTACAGGAAACTGCCTTGGGTTTAGAACCGTGATGGTGTGAGGACCATTTCTTTGTCCAGTTATGAAAAAGACCTGTCTACAGGGAAAACAAGAAAGATTCCTGGAACTTGAACCATTAAAGCTGATCCAACTCTAAGTGCCCCTTTTCTTTACAAATATATTTTGTGCTTTTTTTTCCTTCTTTCCAGGGATGGTATTTAACCTCAGCAGCCTGTAACCGTTGCATCCAAGCCAGAACGCTTTGTAATGTGCAGCTTGGTAATTTCTTCAGCACAGGTAGGGTGAATGCCAATTGTCTTCATGAGCTGAGGATACGTAGCACCACATCTACCAAAAAAAAAAAAATCCACAAAGTCAAACCCTATTCACCTGAAGCAGGTAGAATGTCCTAAAACATTAAAGTAACCCTGCTCTTTTCCATTTTATCAGGTAGAGGAGTTGCATTTATTCTTCAGACAATGCTATTATTTCTCAGGCCCTTACACAACAACATTTAAATGCCAGCTTCACTACACTGTTAGGTAGGGAAGAATTGTCAGAAGAGTTGAGACAGAGAGAATTAAGCAATTTTTCCTAAGTCACCACTGAGCCTATGGCAAAAACACGACAAAACTGCAGCCTTCAGCTTTTCTTGTACATACATGTGTGTTTCACTGAGACTCCAGATGGAAAAACACACACATACACACAGAGAAAGAAAATCTAATTAAAACTGCTGGCAAGAATCTGCTAAAGGAAACAATACCAGAATGTTACTCCATGATCTTTAAGAAAGTCTGGTGCTTACACTGAAATCATCAATGTTATAAGCGGGAGGAAAAAAAATCTCTAATTTAAAAAAAAAAACACCAAAACACACCATCACCAAAAAACCCTTAAGCAAAAATCCCACTTCCTTAATTCCTTTACGTATCCAATAACATTCTTAGAAACGATGACTTTCCTTTAAGCTGCTATTCCTGGCAGGTCCTGCTGTAAGAATAGCTGAAATGGCCCTAAATTTAAGAATTGTTTCAAGCTCCCTATGGAATAATGTTCTCACCCAGACATATTATTATGGAATAATGTGTCTATAAACACAGGGAAGAGCGCCACAGACGTCTTCTGGTGTTCCCATCAACATCCAAAAAAGCACCAACAAGCAAAAAGTCATTGCTGAGCACAGATGTTACTGGAGTAGTAAGAGGGGAGGGAAAATGGAAAATCATCCTTTGGAGAGGCTGAAGCAATACTAATATCTGACCAAGGAGAACAGCATCTCTTACAATGGGTGTTTCACTGAGAGCTCTGGATTTGTGAAATACAATAGAAACCAATACAAGAATCTGACCTGCTGAAAACCCCTCACTGTGGCTGAAGTTTTCGTTTCCCTCAGGCGAGGCAGAAAAGCACTCCAGTTTCATGTGCTTCCTCTTCAGTGGTTATTTTGGATAAAACTTCAAAACAATGACATCCTAAAAAATGCAGTTCTAGAATCTATACCACTGGCAATTAATGGCTACAAACACATGTTGAAAGTGTGCACTGAGGGCACGCTGCAATCAGCGACTTCCAAGATATTCCTCACATGATACTTGTGGTCCTGCCTTCTTAATCCTTTCTGCTTTTCATTTATGCTACTCACTCACTACTGTAAGGCTAAAACTGTAATCAAATGGTGACGATACTTAGGAAAATGAACTAAAACCATAATTGGAGGTGATTTGTGTCCCAGCCTACTTTCCTCAGAGAGGAGTTAAAAACTGTAATTTAGTAATGTAAATACACAAATTAACATTTGTGAAGATGTGAATCAGCAGTAAGAAGGGAAATGAAAACACAAATAAAAAAATAATTGTAGCACACGTGGAATAGCAGGAATTCTCCATTTAACCAGACAGGACCCAAAATCCTTACTCCTTCAAAGAGAGGGCCTCTGTAGGAATATTTGAGCAAAATCTCAAACACAATCAGGTCACAAAGGTTCACCGCTGCGGTTAAGTTTGTCACTGCAGTTATCAGACAGCTCCAGAAAAAGTACCTCCCCTCTCCCATCACCCTATGGAGGTTTTTACCTTATCACATTATGGCTAGCTTATACCCCAGAAATATTAAAATTCATGCAAGCTCTTGCTGAGCTTTTGAGAAGCAATGGCTGTGTGTATTTAAAGATGAGATTAGGAATGGAGATACTTGGCAGGTGTAAAAAAAGGTTTTTATGAAAAACACAAGTATCCTTTTAAAGAAGTGATTTGCAAAACTCCACACTGATTTCCTAGATCCCAGTGCACAGAATGCAAAAGAAGCTACACTTTGAGAAAACTAACATTAGTGAGTTAATGCACAATTTTGCTTTTTGCTTTAACTATATGAAGTCAACAATATACTTTCCTCAGTTGTTCCTTAACTATATCCAGTATTACAGTAACTAAATCCAGTACATCTTAATGAAGAACTGCAGTATTTTTAGTGAAAATATGTGCAATACTACATAAAAGTAACAAAAAGCATGGATTCTTTATAGTGTTGCCAAAACTAGGCAGCTATCTTTTATAATCTTACAAAAACTTAAAAAGCAGGCTTTAGAAGCTAGAGACATTCTTTTGTACTTACTTGATTCCAAGAGCAAATCCTTGAATAACTTCGCCTGCATTTGGTCCAATGAAATGAAGGCCAAGTATTCGCTGCTCTCTCTCCCGTAAGCACACCATCTGAAAACAATACATTACACAGAGACCTTTTCTTAGAACATTTGAGGCATGAAGTTGAATTAAATGCAACTGAAGTGCCTTGAGATCCTAGTTCAGCTGTTTATTCCCCGTGTGCCAAGAACTTACGCACTTGCTTAAGTCTTACTGACTTCAATAGCTCTTACGCTTGTCCTTAAGCACTTTCCTGAATTGAAGATTTATTACTGTATTTCTGTCAGACTTCAGGGAGCCACTAACAGTCATTTCTGGTAAATTGAATACTTTGTTGTTTGTCATTTGTGTGAAATCCATAAAATACCTTCTGTAGTCTACTAACTGGACTAGTGTTATTTTGATGCTGAACAACCACTTTAGCAATTCCCCAAGCCCGTTACTCTCAGCAGCTGATGAGCTGTACTGCCAAAGATGTCCACCCCCAATTCCGGGATACTCTCTGCCACTGTGACTCAGGCCGTGAGCACCTACAGCAGCGGGTTTGGTGAGGGACATTTGTCACTTCAGCCACAAAACCTGAAAAGGAGTCAAGCTCGGAAGCGGCCAAAGAGGAAGGTGAGTTCATAAGTATCTGGGAGGTCGTGAGTTGCTGCACACTGAACCGTCATCAGAGAACTTAATGAAAACTTTTCAGTTCCTCTAAGGGCACTATCTTTATAATTATGAGAAGAAAGTCAGTCTCTCCCTGTGCCCTCCCATCAAGCATTAAATCATCACTAATCTAATAGATTCTGCTACTCAGTAAAGTTCTGGATGCTTTGATTAGGAATTCCAGAAACAGCAGCAATCTTGGTGGGATACTTTGAATATTGAGGAGTTTTAAAAAAAGAAACCTCTTGCAGGAGAGTTTGAAACTTTCCAGTTTGATGTTTTTTCACGTGTTTGGGAGTTTAGTAAGGAGTATATTCGATATCACTCAACAACTATTATGCTATTACTACTTCACACTCTAATATTTACTTAAATTGACATAATTTAAAGGGAATAGCTAAAAAGAAATAGCGTCACCTTAGTTGCACTGACCCTTGGGAGGGTTAGGGTAAGCTACCTTAACCTATCTCCACAAATTAGTCCTATTTACACAAATTAGATAGGACAAAATATAGTTAGAAAAACTGGTTGCAACCATTGACAAAGGATATTCCTTACATAAGACAACAATAACAACATAATAATTTGTGATGGACCTACAGAAGTTGCTATGTTTATTCAAAAAAATATTGTTCCCTCATATTGAGGAGAAAAGAAAGAAAAATAACATAAAATTAAAAAAAAAAATTCTACCAACACTACATTTCACCTTATCTAAGATTCTCTACTATGGGCAAGTGCATCAAAAACCTTTTCAACACTGAAACAACTGGACACATTTCAACTCCAACACTTTGGTCTAAACCAGGACGTTTTTGTTTTCGTGAGTAAGACTGAGCAGTTACTCTAGGTTTTAAACCCTTCTGCTTAATTTTTTTTGAAGGTAGTGTACTTTTCCGAAGAGATGGCAACTCAAATATTATGCATAACTAGTTAAGAACTTTGCTGGGGGAAGCAGAGATTAATCT
The DNA here is from genome assembly GCA_033628505.1 of Tringa tobata. Taxonomy (NCBI): domain Eukaryota; kingdom Metazoa; phylum Chordata; class Aves; order Charadriiformes; family Scolopacidae; genus Tringa; species Tringa tobata. The sequence continues at coordinate 1,076,509 of JAHREE010000158.1, forward strand.
CTATAGAATTTGGAATATTTCTGAGGACCTTAAGAGCAGTTCAAAGATGGTATCAATCAGCAAAATGTCAGCTTTGAAAAATGCTAATATCAGTAAAGCAATTTCAAGATGCAATAGGATATGTAACAAATATTAAATATTTGAAGTTACACCAGAGAAACAGACTGTCACCAAGAAAATATCCCGTCCATCTTGTGAGGTTTTTTTGCCAAAGAGTCCTCCTTAAAGCTGGCTGAACCATATCTCTTGTTTTAACTTAAAAGCAAGTTAAAAGCTCATAACACTCACTTTCATATAGCATTGAGTCGCATCTCTTTCAGCCACTGTAAACTCTAAAGGTTTATAATATGCGTGGTATACCTGGCAGGGAAAACAGTAACACTTTGCGTTAGAGTTCTATTATGTCAAAACCTTTCATTTAGTATTATAATGACAACTACTACTACATACTTGTAATATTGTATACAAAACCTGATTTATTTATAGCCTGTTTCAAAGAAAAATATGGAAAGCACAATAAGAGTTTGATACAAACCTTTATTATAGAACCATTAGATTAATAACAAAACTGACAAAAATTACAATCATGTTACTCAAATCAGCACCCCAAATTAAAAACGTTAGTTTTGTTCCTTTAAGTTTCTCCTAGAAGTTTAATAACCTGTTTACTGAAAATAATCTGGGAAGTTTTCCATATCTATAATAATGTAGACTACAAGATAACCAAAACCGTAATTTTCGTATTCTGAATAATATATGCTTATTTTTTCATTAAGGATTTTGCCCACAGGGTAACAGTTTCCATTGTGACCTGCTGCAATACTTCTAAAGTCCTGAACTTTTCTGAAGACACCAACTCCCTAACTGCAAACATAGCATTTTCGGGGGACCAAAATTTTTGCCTGACACAACAGTGAAACTTCTGTCTTTTCACAGTGCAACTCCAACACGAACTGTAAAATAAAATAATGTTTTCATACCTCAATATTATCTGACCCATAACTTTGCGTGGCCGCCTCTTCTGACAGTCCAACACATCCGTATTCCAAGGGAGTGAAAACTGTCGTAGGTACCTGCTCAGGAGGAAACAGAAGGTGGGTCTGATGAAGCAGAGGAAGCCACTGCCCGGCAGACACTCGGGAGCCTTGTCCGTGACTGAGCAGCGCGGCTCTGTCACATACATGTACTTTGGCTACTGTCAACGCTGGATTCCAGATGACAAAATGCAATTCCTTTAAAAATTCTTAAGGGAAAAAACAGCATAAGATTTGCTTTTTATTATTGAAAAAAGAAATAACAACTCACATTGTCATAGTCCATGAGTTCTGAAGACTGGCCAAAAAGACGCTGAGCCAGCAGTTTTCCTGCAGCTATTGCTGTGGGTGTTAATTCAGGACGGCCCTAGAAGAGAGCACAAAGCTTTGTTTTAACTAAGAGAGAAGCAGCATCCAAGGATTTCTCCTGGGACAATGGTCAGAGGAAAGCCAAATCTTTGGAATTCCAGCCTAGTAGCCAGGACTCCAAGCGGAGAAAGCAGTAGTAATTTCTGTCCAAACTAAGTCTCTGAGTGTAATATGTGTCTTGATGGGGAGGGAAACAAATGCCACAAATGAGGGTCAAAACCTTCTGTCTTATCACCTCAGCCCTTGAAAAGCAGAGGGTATTCATGCGCCAACCATTCACTTTCTCCTTTCTTTACAGAGTAAGTCAGCAAGAAATTTTTCAGATAGTCTTTTTAAAGCAGAAGAAACTTTTAAAAGCAACTGTGTTTTTATAACATCAGACCTTTTTTTAAAAAAAAAAGTGATCTGACACATTTTTACAGAACACAGACACACAACGTAGCTATTTGTAGGCACTGACTTCTGTGTTGGTTCTGGATCGGAGAAGTGGAACCTATGGGTTGAGCTGGTCTTAGTCTTGGGTTCTGGATTAGAGGGACACAAAAAAGATTGCTATTGGCAAGTGTGAACTTCCTGCAAGTGAGAAAGGGAATGACAGCAGGACAAGACCAGGACACGCTCCAGTTCAAGCCATAAGTCCTGGCTACTTTTTATATCCAACCAGGACTCTGCAGGGTGCCAGAACCCCAATTCTGAGTGCTGGCACAACACCACCGGAGCATCAGAACTCCAGGACTAGTCTTAAGCAAGCTGGAAGTTTTTGCAAATTGAAGTCAGGCATTTTCAAAGGAATTTGTTGAAGTCTGAGGAAGAACAGTCCATGTAAGTTAGTAAGATCTAACAAACTTCATAAATCTAGTAAAAAACATTATTTAAGAATTTATCCAAGACATGTCATCAAGATGCTTGCCTGAGACGAGGAAAGAGGTCACAAATCTAGAAGAAATGATATGGAGACATAAGAAAAATGTAACTGAAAAACAGGCTTTATAAAACACGAGCAGTTTTGATTCATACAGGTCCTATCTAGATACAACACTTGTCATGCTCCTGCAAAGCCCCACTTGGAGGTTATCATCCAATAAGCCCTCAAAAACAGCCTTCAGCAGAAAAAATAAAGATTCCCCACCAAACACGTTCAAGTTTTTCACACTTTTTTTTCATTACGCTAAAGTTCTTTAGCATTTACTGGAATCCATTCCTCTTTCCCAGCTTATCTGTTCTGTATGTGGCTGGATAGATTCTGTACATGGTATTAGCTACCATTTACTTCAGTGCACATACCATAGCAAGTATCTGCACATTATTATGCATTATTAATAACCGCTTAAAACTTCCATTGCAAAAAACCGAACTGAAACACTATGTCTAACTTTATAACAGAAACTACAATTCAAATTATTAATGAAGACTAATCTATTTTTCCCCACGGCTCATGATAAATCACAAAACTTCAAGTCTACCCCTTTTTTCTGCCTAAGATCCATCAAATCATGGTTTTTCAAATCCAGCATTTTGACTTTCAAGTCTGTAAATGTCACTTGCCAGATGAAATTTGCCATTTGTTTTTTCTTATACACATTTGCCTGAAACATGGCTGCCAATCATTTCTGTAGCAGGAAATACAGATGTTGTTTTGGCATTCCAGAAATGAATAGAAGATTGGAACGAGAGATAAAATTGTGAAAGCACTACCATGCATTCCATAAAACCCAACTAATTACTAAAACATCCATGCAGATAAAGCCCAATTTCTCATAAACAATGACTTAAAGACCTTCCTTGGTAAATATTTGAAATGAACATTCACTTTGCAGTCATGTGTAGAACTACTCTGCTGATTATTATGGATACGAATTGTTCATAAGAATCCTCCAATGTATTATACCTTTAAACGAGATGGCTCCTAAGAGAGTTTAAAAAGCTTTGAAGTATTGTGTATTTGTTCTAACACAACTCTTTTTGGTCTTATTTCTACTCAAAGCAACATACTGTACATTCCACCTTCTCCACACATCTTTGTTATAACACCCTTTGAAATATGACAGATGTATAGTGGCGTGACCATATGATAAACCTCCTTCTGAGAAAACTTCTTTATAGTGTGTGCCACGCTTTTCAACAAGAATACTACTGGAGGAAGAATTTTAACACAGAGAGTTTATATTAGCACTCGAAAAAAAAAAATCAAAATAAAATTCCAGCTTGGTCTTCCTCATCCTGGTTACAGGAGATGAAAATGCCTAAATGCAATTTCACCTGTCAGTTGAAATATTTTGCCAAAGCTTGAAAAACTTTTTTTGAGAGTAGACAAACTGGCTGTAAAGATTTCCCCCCCCCCCCACTCTCCAAATGAACAGCTTGGATAACATTAGGATTCCATTTGCCATACAAGGGTGCAACAAGACACCCATGCACACGTATTTCCCCATTTGTGCCAGCTGGGTACGACTCCCATTAAATTAAAAACAATCATTCTGAGCACATTGGGAAACCAGCCCTTCCCCTCTCTCACTCCCCCTCCAGCCAGGGCACCGCGTTAAAAAAAAAAAAAAAAAAAAAAATCTTGCTATTTGGTAGCAATTTAGTGTCTATTCAGCAGGGTGTGGTAAAGCAGGGAGCAGGAGGTCTTCAGAACCGCTTGCAAAGGTTTGAGCAATAGCACTTGCTCGGAGCAAAAAGACTGGCAGGGAGAGAGCAAAGGAAAGAGGAATCGTGGGCAGGAATACTGGAGAAAAAAAAAAATCATCTTATTCTTTTAAGCAATATTGGGGATCAGTGATGCTCATTCACAGGAAACAAGATTCCCCTTCCCATGCTCTTCCAGTAGGTCTCACCCAGAGTATCCCACACCAAGCTCTGCAGCTCTCTGGTTCTTAGCAGGATGCACTTCATTCTTCTGCATGCATTTGAGATGTGCATCAACACAGAACTTTCTTTCGCTGCTGGTTCCCATACCAATGAAATTTATTATCTAAATTGATTCTGCTTAAAAAAGGACAAAATTAATTTAAGTATTCAGATAAAATAAGCTTTGTTGCTTAGCAAGTGGAATTACACGGCTCACATTGTACTGGAGTCAGATAAGATAATGCCAATAATTTCTTCTATCTTTAAACTCTATAAATACATGAGTACTATACTGCGATTTCTTTAATTCCCTATATTGAGCCCATATGCAGATAGAAGCTTAAGAGAGTATTTCTACAGAGCACTGATTTAACTCTTCAGTTCTTCCCCAGTTGTACACTGCACACAGCACAGAACTGTGTTGCTGTTTTTTACACTTACATTTAGAAGTGCCTATTGAACAACTCCAGTTCAAAAATCTGCACTAATAAGTACAAAAGCAGGAAAAGGAAATCCAAGTTTTAACAACAAAATGAAAATGACAAATAAATGAAGACATGATTTTTTAGATCGAGAGTAGGAAAGAGGAGAGCAACCTGCCTCCAACTTCATATTTCTTAGTTAACTAAATCCTCAAAGGGCAGAAGGCAAAAAAGCACCCAAAAGGAAATTACTTGCCCAAGATAACACTGCAGATTGGCAGCAAAATGAGCAACAGAATCTAGGGCCCTGCCAGCATCACCTCTGACAGCTGCTGCTTGGATGACATTAAAAAGAGAAGCTTGGAAAGCGGGAGGCCCGAGCGAGGCATGTACCAGGGACCCGCAGGTGGAGGGCACCGTGAGCAGGGAGTACCCCAGAGCAAGGGGTGACATGGACAGAGGGACCCTGTGTCTGTGTGAGATGTGAGAAGAGAGAGAGAAACTGCCCGTAATCCCAGAGCTCCGAGTGACTGGACAGGACTGAGAAGCTGTGGAAAGTAAGGAGAAAAAAAAAAAAAAAGGATAAATAGCTGAGCAGGAAAGAGTTTTAATACAGTTTAAAAGGAAACGGCCAGTCATTCGCATGAAGATGGAGACAGACAGGAAGAAACACACGTCTACACAGTGGGGAAGAGGTTGGGAATGGTCAGCAGATTTATGAGATTTAAGTGCCCCTGGCAGTTCCAGAGTCCAGCCAGAAATTTGCAGGGCTATTCCCAAAACATTGTGTAACCTGTTACATCTCTTCAAAAACCCTGAGCATCTATAGGGTTTATAAATTTGGGAGACTTTGAAGACATTTTAAACACAGCAGAATGAGAAATCTTTTAAAGCTCTCCCAAATCATACTATCTATATATGGTCTTTGGATATTGCTACAGTATCTAGATTTACCAGACTTTTAAAACAGATGCCTTCACTGTATCAAAACCGATCTTGATAGGAAGGCATTGCCCGACTCCATTCAGTTCCACAACAGGTGAGAGGACTCTGCATCCCGCAGTGCCCAGCCTCTACACCCGACACAGCGCTCACATTTTCCAGGAACAGCTGGCAGTGATGAAAACAACCTCTTGGATGCAACTGGACAATTAAGGATCCAGACAAACATTATTTTTTATGAAGACAACATATTTGAAGATGCCTAACAGGAGATACTCTGAGTTCTGTAAACTGAGAATTGAGGGACTGAAAGTATTTGACTGCACTTTGATCAAGACAAGACACTCTTGTCATAGATAACTGAAGACTATCAAATAGCAATAGATTAAGGCCACAAAATTCTGGTTTTGCATCTATAATAAGTAAATAATTTTGCTGAAGTTATAATGTCCCTTCCTTTAAAAAAAACCAAACCAAACGCAAACCAAACCACACCACACCTCATGTTTACTTGGCATAATCACTCAGAAATCACGAACAAAGTCAAATGCATTTAGTATTTTGCAGCAGTTTTTTTTACTCTATAGGAAGATACTTTTGTGAGAAGCATTTTGTGTCAGGGAGCAGAAATGCTGTCTTGTGACTAGTCTCAATTAAACCCCACAATACTAAAAATGGAATTACAGAACTTTTCTCAGTCGTTCCCAGTAAGTGTATTCAGCTCTAGAAGGCAAGAACTGCTTTCACTCAGCATTCGTAAGCAGTATGAAGTCATCCGTCTGAAGTGATAAAAACATTATTAGAAAGATAACTGAAGTGATAAAGACATTATTATTAGCCTCTGACCAATGATGCATTCCCTGATAAACATCAGTAATAATCCCTAATGCTGAGATACTTCACAAGACCCATGTGAAGGAAATTACTGACCCAGGTGGCTGGCACAAACACCACAGCTCTGCAAAATGAAAAAGAGCAAAACACCGAGATATATGCTAGAGCATGACGACATCTGGGGACTAGTTATTAGTCAGGAACAAAGTTGGCTTCCTGTTATTGTAAAATAGTTTATGTAGTCTCAGTACCTCTGTTATGTCTCCAATGGCATAAATGTGAGGAACAGAAGTAGCTTCACCGGCATCAACAATGATCTTTCCAGTTTCAGAATTAGTTTTCACTCCAACTGTCTCCAAATTGAGAGTTTTAGTGTCAGGGGCTCGGCCTTAAGGAAAAAAAAAAAAATTAAAGTAAAAACCATTGAAAAACTTCAGCAGTGTTAACTAAAAAAGATGGCATCCCCCACTGGAGGTTTTTAAGAACTCTGTGCCATTTGATAGTCCAGTTCTCATACTGAAAAAGCTGTGAGGGTGGAAAGCAGGGGTAGGAATTTCTTCATGAAAGGAGCTCTACTGCTATTGCCTTTGCTCAGACTGCTTCGGAGAAAGGTATCCTTTAAAAACGTGCGGGACAACACCCACTGCAAAAGTGCAAACTCCACATGATTTATTGCACATTCTAAATTCAGTTTCCTAATGTAGCATACATTAGGAAAATTTCCTAATGTAACATACATACAATAACTAAGCAACTTCTAGATTGAAAATTTCCAATAAACATTAACCCAATGGGACTCAACAGTAACAACAGCCTGTTGTGCACACTTGTGGATAAAAAGAATGCTGTTCAACATTAAACATTCCTGAAGTCCTCTTTTCTTGTTATCTGATACACTTATCTTCAAGCTTTTTTAGTTCCCTCAGCTTGGATGAAAAACTTTACCAACTTTGCTCTCAAGTCCTTAATGCCGAGTTATTTAGCTCAAACTCTGTATTTGAGCTATTTCCGTAGAATTTAGAAACAGTACTCCTAGAGTGTAGAAACACTATTTTAAATGGATTTAAAAACAAAAGAGGCAAATTCTACCAAGCCTAGATTTTATTACAGCTTCCTCCTCCAATGATTTTAAATTATCTCATCTTTAAAAAATATTTTTGTAGTGCTTTCTGCATAGAGTTACCACTTACACCACTAAAGTCTCGATAACATTACACCGAGCTATCTATAAAGCATCTGACAAAGCAATTCCTTACCCAGAAACTGGAATCTTAAATCCTATCTGATTTTTCAAATGTATTTGAAGCTTAATAAGTATACTGAAATTATTAGGTACTCCCAAAATTTGTAGGGACACACAGGATCATATAGAAAAGATTACCTGAATATATCCAAAAGAAGGAAATTTTATAACATAGCATCCATTTTGGAGGCTCTAAATGAATAAGGCTATATCTATATCTACAGCTACATTTATAGGTCTCCTTTGCGTGAGTCATGGTTTTGTGTTTGATGTTAATATAGAGCTATAGCAAAGCAAAACAAAAAGGGAAATGTGTTTTCATTATAAAAACAAGCTCTTTGATGTTAATGTAGGAAATTATTAAACAAAAGGAAAACCTGGCTTGTCAATACAGACCTAATTATATGTAAACATATGATTCACTGCTTTATACATCTGCCATATCGCCAGGCCCCCCAAACAATGTCACATCTGAATGCCTCTGTAAAGACTTCTGTGTATTAATTTCATCTGGTGAAACCAACACTTCCTCTGGGAGCAGTGACTGAAGCTGTCGGCACTTGGCTATCTGTCTGTCTTCCCTCCTGCCGTCCCCACGGGACACAGATCTGCTGTTCCTTCTCTGCCCCTGCTCCCCAGGCCTGATGCTATCGGGCAACAAAAATAATAAACCTCCAGGACCTTATCTTGGCTCGGATGTGAAACAACTTCCTACCGTTGTATTTCTTTGTGTATTGAGAGTAAAGCCTGGATATTCTGCAAATGGACAACTAATGGGGTTTTCTAGTTTCCCCTTTTTCCTGCCAGGCAGAGCCAAGAGAAAGCTTAGCACGCAATGGCAGGCACTGCCAGAGGAAAAAAAGAAAAAACTGTCAATAGAGTCATTTAAAGACCTGTGACAACAACAGCTGAGTTTATCAAATCTACAGGATAACACTTAACCTTTCGATTCCAGTCTATTTTAACATGTGTACAGCTTGTATTAATAGCTAAGGGTTACAAAAAATGTGTTGCTACTCAAAGTGAAATTTCTCTCTCAACTTTACTGCCTAAATATTATTTCTGAAAGCAAAAATAAAAGTTTAAAAAACTGAACTGAAGCTTATTGGCCTTTAGCCCTACGCTAACTCACCTCCATAAGCCAGAGTTACACTTGCTGATCTTCACCTCAAATTCAGTAGCTCAGGTTCATGACTATCCAATGTGTCTTGGCAAGTTTCAATGTCAAATGAAGGAAATGATGATTTTTCCCAGCATTCACTTACCTCTATTATAGAATCAGTTCTCACCATTTCTTACTAATATTGGATCAGAAGGACATTTGTTTCATACTGTAACTCCTAATTTTTTTACATTTACAGCCTCAAGAATGCATGAGTTTACAGCTTATTGCTAAAATCCAGAGGGCAATACAAAAGCATACCAAATCCTACCAGGCATGCAACATGGAGACGGCCCCGGGCCCCTAAAGCCAGCACATGTGCTTTTTGTTTGAAGGTGTCCCCTGCCCTGAAACTGCCACAGAACAAGGAATGTTTGACTGCGTAAGACACTATATTTAGCTTTTATTCAGTAAGATATTACACCAGACAACTAGAACAAAGGTGCCAATTCTAATCTGACCCTTAAAAAGGTTACCTGACTCCTGCACTTTTAATACGACATCATAATCTCATCTTTAATAGACCCACACAATAACCACACAGCTGTGAAAACCACCCAGACCCCCTGCTCTCAGGGCCTGCCCCCATTTGCTTCTCACTTTTACAAAAAAAAAAGATCAAAAAGCTATTTTTTCTTTTACATCTAACAACACAGTTTCCTGCCAGCCAGCTTAGCCACAGAGAGTGACAAGGGGCTGGTTACAGCACCCATCTCAGACACGTGCCAGGCTGGTTATATGGTGATATGGCAATCCTAGACTTCTATGGGTGAACAGAACCTGTATTCTATAGAAAATGTCAGAGTAGTTGTACTGGATTAATGAAATTACTTTGGAGCATCTTCTACCGTTTTTTTCTTTATTTAAAGCACCCCTCAGGTAAAGGCCATCACCTATAACTCAAATAGCACCTTACAGTTCTGAATCCCAAACGTTTTCTCACATGCAGATGAGAGGCATAGCCTACCATCTAACTTCTCAAAACAAGGAAGTGGGTTTTGTAGTTACAAGCTGGTAAAACAAGTAGCATAAAATAAGAGTTACACTCAAACTTAATGGGTGGGTTAAACAAAAGAAGGAAAAAGTACCATCCAGACCTTTTTCAATGCAAACAAATTACTAGCACATTAAAAATCGCCCTGTTGAATAAGGTCTGACTGAATGTCATTAAAACTAGATATTGGGAAAAAACCTAGAAGTACTGGCTGATGTAATGGGAATGATGATTTTCATTAGGACTGCAGAAACCGCAGCTTACCAAGACAGTAATAAATTAACATTAATGAGAGAGACGGGAAGTTCAGAACAAAGACCCAGCACCCCAGCAAACCACGTCACATTAACACTAACAGTTGTCTGAGATAAACCAAGGTGCATTATTTTTCACTGAATAGTTCAAATGTTAAAAACTGGATGGGAAGATTTCGTTTGCCAAGACAGCTCTAAAGCCCATCCCCATTTTTATAGGGGCTGGCAGAAATACACTCACAGGAGATCACAGCAGTGTTTTACCATATGGGACTTTTCAAAGAAAATCTCCAAACAAAATTTCTGTTTTCTTAGTTAATCCAAACTGATTTGGTGGTAAGACTTGAAGAAAACTACTATAAAAATAAAAGTTACGTACTTAACCCCTTCTTGATATTGAACAGTGAGGATCTTACTTTACTGCAGTACAAAATAAATGTGCCAAGCATCCGGCCTGACACAAAGGCCAATGTCCTTGATAGCCTGTGATGTGCAACACCTGATACCTGCTCAGCTTCACACCGAGCTAATGTTATAATTCCTTTTTACAGCAAAGATGGTATTATTTCTAAGACACAGTGGCTTTCCTCTAAGCTTATGAACGCAAAGGAACTCAAGAATGGTTGTTCCAATGCTCTCTTGAGAGAGAAAACTCTTTTTGTAAAGCCAAATTCAAACTCTGCTGCTGGTCATTGCTCTTTCTGTTGACAGTTGTAAAGCACATTACCTGCTGTCTCTGTCACACCAATCCCAGGGCATGTTCGAAACACTTGCTTAGTTTACAAGGTACGAGTTATTAATGAGGTTTTTTTTTTTGCCTCACATACTTTGACTTGTTCAAAAAAGCTGCTAGAAAAGCAAAGGATGCAGTGGCCCTGCTTTTATTGGCTTATCCATACAAACAGAAAATGACACATTCCAAAAGATAAAAAAACCTCTTCATAGAAACAGTATGTAGATTTTTTTCTCAAAGCGCCTACATTAAGAGATAATACTGTAGCCCACCAAGCTCTAATTATGTCCCACTGTCAGTAAATATTTTTAACATTTTTCATAAAATCCTATTAAAATTCCACAATGCGCTTAAAAAATTTAAGGCTATATCTACTATAATTCAGGCCACGATTAGTTAACAATAGCGGCTGCTTTTTAACCAGCTCCAAAAGCTGCCTTTCTTCAATCAGTATTGGAACTGGCACATCTGCCGGCAGGAAATCCTCAGCACCAGCGAGTTTCCCAGCCCATTATCTGAGACACCTGGTGCGGGTGTGTTGATACAGAGCAAAACAATGAATCATATGGACTGCACATCAATTAACCAGCTATGGCTGTTAATGTGTTTAATCCCTCAGGGTGGAGTGCCAATTTGGACACTAAAAAAAAAAAGTCAACACAAGAAAGACCAAACCCTCAAACTATTCATTTTGCAGTTTCTAAATTGGATTGTAACTCTATCTATGACAAAAGTTATAATACATGTAGTTCCTCTGTATCAAAATAGTGAGTGGTATCACATTACAACTGAGCTGCAATAGTGTATCATGCAACCTTATTCCATTATAATTCACACTAAACCAGGATTTTTTTTCATATTATTTTAATTTAATAGCTATTTTTTCCATCTCTGACAAAAGTAAACAAAATGACTTGACATTTCACAGGTGTAACTCCACCTCAGTATACTGCTATCAGAAAGCCTGAGAAAAATCAGATACAGCATTTAGAAACCCACTTTTTGGAAACATTTTTATCTCACCTCATGAATATTATTCTACAGTTTTCAGGGCTGTAAATTGCAACACAGTTTAGAACAATTCCTAGAAGAAATGGTAGCCCCTTGAACAGAATAAATAGGAACTTGTGGAGAACAGCTTCATGCTTAAGTCAGGAGTGGACTCAGAGAACACGACCTGCACCACAGAGGCTGCTGCAATTCACAGGCTCTCCCATTTATTGCAGATCATGCAAAAATAGTTACCACAGATTTCTTCCATTCACTGCAACTTTCATGTGTTTTTAGACTATAAGTGAACAAATCAGGCATGCAAGAAATGAATTAAAAAAATGATCAGTGTTTAGGTCACTAAACTTTAACTTCATGTAAAAAAGGGGCAGCTGTTTGGCCCATACAACATGATGAGGGGACTTCAATTTCAGAATGGAAAGCATTGAAAATAAATGTTAAGATAATCAAGTTTACCTACTGCCCACATCACTGTGTCAAACGAATCTGTTTCTTCGGTGCCCAGGTCAGTATGTTTCCAGGTGACTTGCAATTTGTTGCTCTCCAATTTTTCAACTTTAGTTGGGAAACATCTCTTTAAAAATTTTGTGCCATAAGATTCCATGTGCTCAGTTACTAAAGATGCCATTTGCTGTTGAGTAGGGGAAAAAATATTGTTTATTCTTAGAGATACGACCTTTTAAACACAAAGCCCTCCTTCAGCTGTCTTCATGAACATCCAGTAAATAGACTGAGCGTTTCAAACATTCTTTGACACTTAGTTACTACACATTCTCAACACAGGATAATTTATTAATCCACTATGACCTGCAACTCCACACCAAGGGCCATTGACATCTGAATATTCAAATAATTTTTAAAAATGTAAAATAGTATTTGAATAAACCAGTTGCTTTTAAATCGCTTGTTGCTTATACAAAAATAGCATCTAGAGCATATTCAATTTAACATTACCATAATTAGCATTTTCTGCCAGCTTGATGAGAATTAAATACTTTCACAAAGCTAAGGAAGAAAAATATTTCCCTTTGCCATGACACCTGCCATTTCTCTGCAATGACTATAAATTGCTAAGGTTTCCTGGAAAGTCCTACTACAAAAAGGAAATAATGCTTTTGTCTTAAGAGCCTGTTTGAAATAACACCACACCAGGGTTGAGTAGTGAAGTGTCACACTGACAGGTTTATCTAAAGATGTCATTGCACTTGACTGCTGTGATTCTGGTCGCATTTTGTCAAAGAACATGTTTATCACTTAAAGGATAATATCACAAAACCACTCGCATAGAAGAACTACACGCAAGCTCTTGGCTTACAAAACTTTATGTAATATAAAGGCACCAGCAGGGTTATATCTCTTCAGAAACACAACAGCTCACTAACCAGTTCCCATCAAACTTGATGTGGCTACAGACTAAATATTTTACCTTTATTATTATTTTATATTATCTTTATTATTATCTTTTGAAGTGTCCACTGTGGTCTACCTGCCTACAAAGGATCAAGCTCTCGGAGAAAGCCATACTGTGAGTGCTTTACGGAGTGTCACACACAGACTCTGTGCTCTACTCCCTGCTTGCTCAGGGCTCCAGCTGTTACAGGTGTGGAGCTCTTCAGTGGCAGGTGCAAAGCCCGAGGCACACTCTTGACCACTTACACTTTCAAATAAAACTCTTCAAAATCTTTACCAATTTGAAACATAGCTTTTTCTCTTTACATTTCCATGCCTGAAAGGTTTTGCTTTTCATTTTCTCCACCTTAGGTTTGATAGCTCCACTGAAACCACTATATAATTTTTTTTACCTAGTTATAACTGCCACTGTTTTGAAAGTGGTAAGGTTAAGATTTCTGATTCCTATAAACTTTCAGCTTAGTAATTTATTTATATTCATCAGAATGAACTCCACATTGAACTATTTCACATTAAGTCAAATCATTTATTTTTAAAATAATTCTAACTCATAGAAAGAAATTCAGGACTACTTCCAAGAGACGGTCTAAAATTTTTAGCAGTGGCATAAATCCCTGCCCTGCTTCCTAACCTTTCCAATCTTGTTTTCAATTAAGGAGGAGGGAAAAAAATATTTACTTTTCTGATACAGTATCAAGAGATATGATAGGAAAACTAGAGCTAGTATTAATTTAATTTCTTTTTAGAAAGCACATGCTAGGAAACCTTTGGAGAAGCCCAAACCACTTTTTCTTTAGGAGACAAAAGTAATCAAATACATTTTTAAATATATTTGATATATAAGGAAATGCAAGATACTCCGCACTCACCTGATCAAAGCCACGAAGCGGGATACTTCTCATCATGACTGTAGTGTCCAATCCAATGCCTGTTAGAAAACCAGCACATTCAAGTGAAACATCTGGTGAAGAATCAGTTAAGGAAATACAAACATTAACTCCAGATAAATGCAATTTAAAAGAGCAGCGTACAAGCAGGCTTTTTACCTAGAGATCTCGAGTTCTCCTCACACAAACAAGATCTTTATCTTGCCTTTGTTGCATAGAATAAAACTCCAAAGCCTTAGAATATTTTCCTCATAGATAACATTGCTTTTAAGATCTTGAGAATTTATCCTCAGCTGACCTTAATTCCCATGACACTACTGCATAGAAAACTATCACTATTTATTACCAACCCAACTACAGGGCACGAGCAAAGGAATTCTGAAAACTGAGCTTTCATAGGGAAGACAGTGATGCTGCTTATAATCACAAATCATCACAGTTTTTTTAAAAGGATACAGCTGGCTCCAACAACCAACCTGTTACATAAAAAGAAAAAAGAATAAAGCAGTCAAATGAGCTTGTGCTTATTTATGCACAACCAAAAAATGATTTTCTCAAGCATGTGTAGTTACAAAATTACAGGTTTGAGAAGTGGATCTGATGTTGTTAGTCGGGCAGAAAGAGTGCAGCTTGTCAACTTCACCAACAACACTGTAACGTGTGGGCTTATTTTATTAACAGGATAAAAAAAAGAACAAGCTTGTAAGACATAAGGAATTGTTTTTATAGTGTTAAAGAGACATTTAAGCATGTACTCCAAAAGACAAAGTGAAGAAAGATGTTAAAAACTCAGAGAAACTAATCACAGAAAATGAAAATATTTTCTATGTGAACATGTATGGCAACCAAACCCAAGTGTTAGAGACACGACGGAGCTCTGCAGACAGCAAATTTGGCTTCTCTTTTTGGCCCTGCCACTGACTAGCCACATACCCCTGGGAAAGGTATTCTTCCCCAATACTGCAATAGAAAAGCAAGTCAAATGCTCGGAAAGCTCTTCACACAGTCTGTCCTATACTGAGAGAGCAGAGCAAAAACAGTGAAACACTGGCTCATGGCCTGTGCCTTACCCTAAACCACTCTGTGCCATTCCCAGTTCTAACAGATCCCTCAGAACCTGTGAGAAGCGCAGACACGGGGGCTGCTGCTCCATAAGCCCCAGGGATTGCGGAGTCAGTACAACATGTGTTTTCTCACAGAAGGCCCTAGATAACATCTATCCATCCCAGAATAAAAACATACAGCTTCTGAAGGTGTACAGAGAACAGGTTGCGCTACAGAGATTAAAATCTGCTAGTCTGGGGTTTATGTTTGGCAAACAATTTAACACAGTGGGAAATGATGTTTCCAGCACTGGGGCATCCCATTCACCTGCGAACGGATGATCACCCCCTCTTTTAGCAGGGAGCTCCTGGGAAGTGCTGCAAAAAGCCACACGCAGCCCATAAAGGAATATCTACTGGAGATTCACAGGGAATAGAATGAGAATATCTGTAATTTAGGCATATGTTTGCTCTTCTTTTTCATTAGATGGAAAATAGATGCCAGCTGGCACTCATTCATAGTATCAGCAGCACATTATTCACAATTCCTTCTACAAACTAGAGGGTTCCTGGCCATTGTCAGTGTCTAATAGAAAACTTATGAAACCAGAACCAAACCTCGTTTCCACCTGCTCAATCACTCACTCATTCTGAACATATTTCAAGGCATCTTTTCTAATTCACCCTGCCAAAACCCTTCATCTCAGTAGCGAGAACTTCTTCACAATGTTTGTATATCTAAGGGACTTTTAAGTTGGTTAACGGTTTGCTTTTGCTTCTTTTTTTTTTTTTTTTAAATATGAATAACTGCAGGACTGACAGTTCTATAACCCCCAGGCATGTAATTTGTAGCTGAGATACGTACACTTGGAGAGGGAGAAAAGAAAGAGTAAGTACAACACAGCTCAGACTAAAAACAAAAGGTGTTAAACTGAACCTTGGGAATATTTATAATAGAAACAAGCCCAACAGAAACAAACCTTTAACAACTCCCTCCTTCATTTGCTAGGACACAGCCTGATAAAGCACAGAAATGCTACTGTAGCCCCTGCAGGCTTATTTTGACTAAATCTCAGGAATGCAACATATAAACACTAGACTCCCACATTACACTGTTACAACTTGCATTAGCAGCAACTGGACAAAAGCCACATTTTCAGGGAAACATCTTACAGGGAAAAATCTTATGTTTAGTTTTTTTGGTGGGTTGGTGTTGTTGGGTTTTATTTCTTTGTGGCTTGTTTTTTTTAAAAATTTCCTCACATAAATCATACTCTCAAAATTTAAGAGGTGACTGATATATTACAAACAACAGCAAATTCACTTTCCTTTTTAAACTGTACCAAGGAGCCTTGTTTATGTGTTTGATGTTTAGCTAAACACACTGCATTTGTTATATTAGAAAGTCACAGCCACGAACAGCAGCTCTGTCTTCTTTCAAACACCAGTATTATAGCTTCAAGCCTCTTTTTCTTATATATACACTTTGCTTCTTCTAGAATTGCTCAACAGCAAAAAGAAAAAAAATAGTATTATTTGACTTTCATGCTAGCAAATATGCATTTCGTATCAGAGTTATTCGCATCAGGGAATTGCTCTGTAGAGCAATGTGGACTCAGAATCTCACAGTGCTGTAACAAAGACTATGACATTTTACTATTCCCATTAAAACCATTTTTTTTTTGTATTTCAGTTAAAAAATAGCTCCCAAAGGATAAGAAAAGGCAAAAGTGACCCAAGCGCCTCATCACATTTTGTTATCAGAACTGCCACCACTTAAGAGAACATAAAATTATATTGGAGTTTCTTTCCTAATTGAAGAGCAATTTCACCTACACCCATAGCAAATCCACACAGTGCAGCCTTCGTTTAAGTTTATGCTGCCCTCTTGTGACGTCCGTGTATAATTGCTCCAACAAACAAGTCACCTTAACCTAAGATGGTGAAAATTCACATTTAATTTGATTTTAGAAGAGAATTTCGTAAAAGGGAGAGGGGGAGAAATTAATTAGTTGCTAATGAAGGTTGGTAGTGTGATGTTGATGCATAGCAAAATAAATTCTCAGACGAAAAACAGAAGGACATAAAAACTGTTGTATAAAAGACAATTTTGAATGTTTTTCACCTTGCCATAAAGAAAAGTACAAATGCCAGCATCTATTAAAGCCACGGTAAGGTAACTTACGTTTTTCCAGGAGATTCTTTTAACCAGAACAGATCATCACTTGTGATTCCATACTCCAGTGCACCTGCAATCTGTGATCACACAGGTAAGATCTAGAACCTACAATCCAAGTCCTGGCAGAAAAAAAAACCCTAATTGCAACTTAGGCTTCATTAGCTGAAGTACAGCCAGTAAGTCAAGGGAATTATGTACCTGGGGCTGCCCAGGTATGTCGTCCATTCTTCCTCTTTCAAGATTTTCAAAACCTGGCTGCAAAAAGCCCCCAGCAACATGCTCTGACCTCACAGCTGACTTGACAGCTGACCACCACCTCCTTCAACAGGAGGCTGAACTACGCGAACTCTAGAGATCCCTTCCAATGTGAATTATCCGACAGCTCTAAGCAACACCAACTTAGTAAATTGATAAAATTTGTTTTCTATGGAAACGTTTTTCTGAAATACTTGTACTTCATATAAAATATAATTTTTCACATAACAAAAGTACAAACGCCTCTCTTGTGTTACTTTATATTTACATTTTTATCCTCCAAACATTTGTTATTATCTGCCACAAAACGTGTAAAGCCATTGGAGCTGTTAGATGGCAAGCGTAACTTACGTGTGTAGGATATTTTGGTCTTCCTCCAGTAGCAATGACAATATTTTCTGCAGTAACAATAGTCTACAAACAAAAATACAAAATCACAATCAAGCATTACATGCAGGACTTTCTCCACATTCTCTATCAGTTTTTGTTTTAATATTAAGCTCACAATTGTTCCAATATTGGACAAGATTCTGATGACTACTTGGAAGCAACAGTTGTTCACAAATGGCAGCTTTCTAAAATCAATTTTTGCTTAGGACAAAACATACAGAGATCACAGCAAGTGACTTCTGTCTCAAGGGTCTGGACTTAAGGTACCTTGAAAGTGGCATGTTTTCAGAAAGTGCTGGGCACCTACCCCCAAAAACTTTTGCTCTCTCAAGCTGACATTTACCAGTAATTACACTTACCCTCAAGAAGGGTAAAAAGCAATTATAATTACCTTCAAAAAGGTGTTAAAAATGCACGTTCAGTCTCTTCCTAAATACACAGAAATGGCCACCATTCTGTTATGTGCCCCAGCTGCTTAAAGCTGTGAATTCAGTGTAATTGCTCCCTACACACAATTTGTATTAGAACGCTAATCACCTTCAGGATTCATTTGAAGGAAGAAAACATCTCAGACTGATCTAATTCTCAGAGCAATAAGGAGATTGTGGTCCTCTTTACAGATCTGTAAGCATTTATCAAGACAATATGACTCTGACAAAAAAAAAAATAATTAAATCTTTTGTCTCAGCATTTCTATCTGCAGAGAAAAGATAAATGGCATCTAACTGCCAGGTGAGAGGCTAGGGACTCAGCAGGCAACAGTCAAGTTCACAAACGCCTTCTCTAGATGGAAAATGCAAATATTCCTCACTAAAACAATACTCAATAACTACAGCAAGTTGCAAAATTACCATCTAACTCACAGTTGACCTGAAAATCAACACATGAAGACCTGGAATGTTTGAAGTGAATGACACTGCAGAAGTCAGCAGAGCAGCTCACCTCTTTACCTGCTTTTGTTAAACCACGGATGGTGTGTGGATCAGAAAAACTCCCTTTCATGTTGAAATATTTCACCTTCCTGTTTAAAAGAAAACAGCAACATAAACACACACTTAGTGAGGAATAGGGAAGAAATACAATCAGCTACTTTTTTCAAGTCTGAAGTGCTAAAAAGGACAGTAAGCAGGCATAGAACAGTAAAAGCCAGACAGCATCTCATTTCATAGGATTGTTTGCAGCTTGGTCACATAATTTAAGTCACTTAATTCTCGTGTCAGAGTTAACTTCTCTGTACAGCAGAGTACCTGACCTTGTAACAGGCTCTGGGATCAGGCTATTGACCTCTTCAAATGATACATTTTCCACTAGTCAGAGTAATGTTACAGACAGTAATAATAATGCTAATACAGTGCTCATGAGAGCATACAAAAGTGACTGAGCAGGAGTGAGAAGACTAGCACCTGTCAAATTATCTATTAATATAGTTTCTCTATAAAATGAACTGCATGCAGAAAAACTTGGAATGATTTCTGCACTGTAAGCAAAAAAATCAGCTGCTCCAGTATAGCGTTATCTGTGGGCTTGTATGGCATCTAAATTTTGGTGGACTAGAAACCCTAGCTACTTCATATTAATACAAAACCTTTCCAGATTAAAGAGAGCATTCCCTGATCACTACATTGTTTGAAAGCTTTCATGTATGGTCACTTTCAACCACTATTTCCCAGAAAAGAAAAGGAAGGAGGAAAAAACAACCCAAATCACTTACATTAGTGAGGGCACTTACAGTCCTGAGCAGAAAGGACTTAGAAATTGAAAATACTACCTCTAATGAGAGATTCCAAAGGCAATTCAGCAATTCTACAAGGAGAAGAGCAGCTCCTGGACTATGGGAAGAAAGATGAACTTCAAAGTCTTACTTACTTGTCTTGTAGTTGCACTCTGTGACCCCAGTTCAAGGATTTCACATAATTCTGAACAGCCTGTGCCATCACAGACCTATCACAAAACAAGAAGCTGAGCATGAAGCCATCACATTACAAATTCAGATTATGCAACTCAAAGATACATGCAATTGCTAGAAATTAGGAAAGTTCTACAGTAGTTTTTTTTTAAATAAAAATAATCAAGTTAAAATCAACGAAATATCTGCTCTGATAAACCAGTAAATACAGTTCTGTGTTTTAAACAAGGAGCAGTCTGAAAATTTTCATGCAAAATTCACTTCCGTAACTGTCCCTAAGTAAGCATCAACTGGGAAAGCCTGTCACACGTTTGCAGCACACAGGAGGGGACACGGGCAATGATCCTTACCAGGTATGATGAGCAGGTTGGGATATATTCCAGCCATAGTGTTGGGCATCTTTAAGGGCACTCCCTAAAAGGGCTGCTTGATGCATAAGCTTTTTAGGAATACAGCCAACATTCACACATGTTCCACCAATTCCCCATGTGGTTCCTTGGGAAAAAGAAAAAAAAAAAAAGTAAGAAAAAACCGTAAACGTATCAGATTAGTGTAACAATGCAACTGGGTTACTTAAAGAATTAGGTTGTTCATGCAATTAGTGAAAAACTTTTGAAACAACACACTGTTCAGCATCTCCTACAGATCAGTTTCTAACTCTACTTAGTTCATTTTGATAAAAACCGTCTCTATATACTTTCTTTCTAAAATTTGAACGATCTCAAGATGTTTTTCCAAGCTGTGAAGATCCAGTTACTTCACATTCACATTTGTTTATTTGCACTTGCAGATCTTATTTTACATACTGTACAAGAAGAGTCTCAGTGTGATGTGATTCATAATTTTTAGAAATTGTAAATGACATTTTGACAGAGACAATATTCTCACGTATTTAAGTCCAAAGTCTATGAGAAATGGCAGCATCAAACACTGCTAACAACCTTTGTGTGCAGGGGGAGCAGGGACATCACAGGGGGAATACAGCTACCTGGGCTTATGGACTTCTACTACAAGCAAAGGAGGCAGCGGGGCTTTGGCCACTTCGCCGCCTGGAGCAATCTGCTCTCCTGGGCAACCGCTTTATACACATGTCCAAATATTAACCTAATATTTCTCTTCCATACCTTGTGGAGAGGGATCCACATAATCCAGAACAGCCACTTTCCTCCCAAACTGAGCAGCTTTAAACAAAAGCAAGACAAAGTATTTAGAGGAGGGAGAAACACACAAACCTAAGCATTTTTAGTAGCATGGGTACCGATAAAGAGTTCAGGAGCTGACAGCTGGTGGTTTTTACTGTCTAACTCCGGAGGCCAGTCTAGGGACGCAGGCTGCCTTTGCAGTCAGCAGATTCTCCAGAAGGCACTTAATAACCCAGACAAGAGTCTCCAACTTCCACCGACCCTAAAAATGCAGTTTGACCCCAAATGAGATGTTTTAGAGGCTTGTGGGTTGTTGAGCACATTACACTGAGTTACAAAGGGGCAAGGTTCTCTGTGGCAGTTACACAGTCCGGGAAACAGTCTGAAGGGACTGTTGTTTTAACACATAAATAAACAGTATAATTTAAAAAATAAAGTACCTGTGAAGACACTCAGAGTATTTTACAATAACAGTGAAATAAAAGCTTATTAAATTTTCCCATGACAAAAGAAGAAATATTTTTTAAAAGGTGAATAGGAAAGCCAAACAAGATCACCTCACCTGAGGGTGTGAACTAATTTGCAGATTAACTGTAAGGAGCTGAGTTAATGATTTATGTGCAGGGACTGAAGTGTACTATATTTCTTACAAAGCTTTAGTATTATCAGTAACATTTCACTTAGTTTCCATAAACAAAACTTAAGCTAAACTAAAATTTTTGTTAGTGATTTATACATACCAACCTTCTTTTGCACAAGCAAGGCCTCCAGATCCTCCACCAATTACCAGAAGATCATACTGGTTCTTTCCTGTGAAGACGACGTGAAAGAAGAAGGAAAAGAAACAGGCAAGAAAGATGGAAGAGGTATGTAAGAAGGTAAATAGCAAAAAGTACACTATTTTTTTTTTTTACAATTGATTACTGCCGATTTGGGTTTTCTTTACTTTACTAGAGCAGTGTGGTTTTTTGGTGTCCCAAAGTATTCTCCAAAAATCACCAAACTAGACTTGTGAACGGAACATAGAAAATAAAGCAATCCAGAAGATGTGAGGAATTAGATTGGATTTTTACACAATGTCCCAAGAAGCTCTTTCTGCATGATGAGGCGGTTGAAACTGGGGTCCAGCATATGTCTCCTGCCTCTGCGTTTCAACAGCAAGTTCTACACAGAATTTTTTCAGCTGGGTCACCTTATCGGCCTGGCCTCAGCCGCCATGTAGGCCTGGCAGGGGTGAGGTGGGGCGGTCTGAGGGAAGCTGGCCCCTTCTGCCAGCTCAGCCTCCCTGAGCAGCTCCGAGGCGGCAGGAGAAGCCCACAGGTGAGCGGTAACTCCTTTTTTAGAAGGGGCATCAGGCCAAGCCCTGCTTCTCTGGCTCAGGGCGGGCAGCCGAGGCCTGCAGCACCCAACACCAGCTGTGCCACCATGGGGCTGGGGACTCTTCTGGGCAGCGGGACCGGGAAGGCTGATCCCCCCCCGGTCCTTGCCGTTAAGCCCAGAGGAACGGCCTGGCCTCTCCGGAGCCCCACCGCAGGGGCGCGGGAGGCCCTGCCCGCTTCACCGCCACCTGCGGCCCGGAGCTCCCTCAGCAACACGGGGACGAGGGGCGAGAGGGGCAGCGGGGCGGGGGTGGCTCCGGCAGCCGGTAGGGATGGATGGAGGCAGCTGTGGAGACCGGAGCCCGCCGCCCTCCCCGCCTCCGCCGCTGCGGGAGGAGACTGGCGCCTGCGGGGCGGGCGGCGGGCTCCGGTCTCCACAGCGGCCGCTCAAGGAAGGCGCCCACCGGTCTCTCCCCGCCGTGCGTGTGGTGGGAAGCGCTCGGGGGACCCTCCCCAGGCGCCTTGGGCGTCAGGAGGAGACGGCAGCCGCCTCCCGCGGGGAAAGGCGGAGGCGCGGCTTCTGCCAGCCCCGATCCCAGCGGGCGCCCCGTACCTGAGAGGGCTCGCACCGTACGGCAGAGCCCCGACGCTCCCAGGAGACGCTCCCGCTTCCGCCACAGCGCCGCCATGCTGTACGGCAGGGGGCCTCCGCGCCCAGCCAGGACCCCTGCGAGGTGGCCGCGCAGCGCCTGAGCGGAGGGCGGCGACACCGGGTGGGTGAGGGCGGCGGAGCCCCGTGAGGGCCGGGGGCGGTGGGTGCGCAGAGCTGAGGGGAGGCGGCCGCCGCCCGGAGCTCCGGCCTCTGGAGCCGCTATGAAGCCCTCAGAGGCCTTTACAGAAGGTGGGCACAGTCTCCGGCGTTAGAGAAGCGCATTTGCGTTAAAATCGGATGTTTGGAAGGGAGACAAAGACCCCACTTTGCTTGACTGGGTTCTCTCCCCTGCGAGATGCTGCTGCAAGAGGGGTTCAGGGAAGGCCTTTTGGGTAAGAAAAGAAACACGAGCGCTCAGAACCTTCACGGATGTTCAGAGCCCCGTTATTTCCCCTCACATCCCTTTGTAAGGGAGAGGTGGGAGCTGTGGCAGTCCCTCCCGAAGGTGCAGCGCGCAGGCTGAAAGTTAAAATCCTCTTAGAAGGTGGTTTGAGTAAAGCCTTTCCCTTCCACGAGGTCTTGCAGGCAAGGCGTGGTGGTGGTTCGGATTCCTGAGGCGTGCTCAGCGTTGAGGGCAGGCACCAGGGCCTCGAGTCCGAGAGAAGTGGGTTCTTAAGCCAAAATGGCGGGGCAGGGCCCACGCTCCACAGGTCAGTGACCCAGCACAGCGCAAACAGCCGTGACACGGGGTTCAGCTGGGGTGGCACAGATTCCAGTAACGGCCCAGGAGAACCCGCCAGAGTACCTCCCATGCTTTGCCACCTGCGACAGCATCTCCTGTCCCCGTGCCACATGCCGGCTGTTGATTAAAGCGATGCTGCTGACCTGCTTCAGGCAGGAGCTGTGGGAGTTATTAATGCTTGTAATGTATTCTGGCAGCCTGAGGTGAAAAGGCCTCAAAGTTGGCATTGATCAAAACGATACTGCAGGGGACAAGGTCTTTCTCATCCAGAAGTGCTGGCTGTCGGCCTTTACTGAGGCACAGTAGTGACTGTGCCTGCTGCTGTACATAGGGAGTTGTGTGCGATAAATACTGCCATAGCCAAACCAGAGCCTGGGACAAAGAATCGGCCGCTTTTTCTCAAGGAGAGGAAGCTGGTGACAGAAAACAGGGAGTCATGGTTCAGCTGTCTTGGCAGCAAGGGCCTGGCTCCAGGGGGCAGCATCCAACCGGTTTGTTTCAGAAACCATCAATCGCCTGGTCCACACTTGAGGGGAAGTGGCAGGAAATTAAAATACTCAAAAGTTTTGTAGAACTAACACCACCTCCAGGGTGGTGTTATAATTATTTTTTTCTCTCCATTAATGCTTGAAAATACACGAAACAGGAATTACTATCACTTCAGTAACTGGATTGGTGACTTGTCCAGTATCAATGCTGTTAAAAAGAAAAAAGCAACCGCCTTGTCTGTTGCCTCCTGCAGCACTAATCAATAAATCACTAGAAACACTTTTACTCACTGCAGCAGCAGTAGAAAGGGATAACCAGAGCATACTGAGAAGCCTCAAGCATCTTCAGATACTAATCTTCTATGCTTTTCAGGTACATGCATGCAAAGTTGTTGTAGCTGTTCATTTTAGCCACTATCCTGAATTGAATCAGGCAGTGTCGAGCATATGCTCTTCCCACAGCATTTAGTTCAGACGAGTAGGATCAAGGGCAGAGTTAAATCTCCCCAAACACACAACAAGTTTCTGTCAAGAAATATCCCTGCAGCATTATGGCATTTTGCTAATAACGAAAGGCCTTACATGTAGCAAAGCTGTTGATGGAAAACATTACCTTTAAACAGCACCTATGGTGGCAATTTAGGAAAGAATTAATGATAACTTTGGAGTAATGCTTCTAAACTCTCTTAAGGATAGAATCTTGGCCAAGTGCCCATTGTAACAGCCACATTGTACACTGGCGTTACTGATTGCTTTCATTATTTTAGAGCTGAGTCTCAGTGAACCACAGCCTACGCAGCACTGGTGAGATGGGAGCTTCTTTTAGATGATTGCATTTCTAAACACAACACACACTCTTCTTTTTCTAGCTTGAAAGTGAGTCAGTTGCTTTCCCTTGGCATCCTTCTGAAGTCAGCTGGGAACCAGGACTATCCATAGCCACTGCTGGGCCACCAGCAGACTGTGGGAAGCTGGGGTGTCACCATTCCTCGGGCTGTATCTCACGGCTAGTGACAAAGCCCTGTGCAGTGCCATGGGCTAGGGCTTTCCCATCGGGGCTGACAACTTCACAAGAAAGAACAAAGCCTGCGTAACACCCTCTGCTGCCTCTTGCATGTTCTCACAAGCATGATCATTGAGACCAATAGAGGCAAATATCAGCAGTGAGGAGCAGGGTTTGCCTGTGGTCACAACAGCAACAAGAGCAGTAGCCGCTGTAGTCAGCTCTGAGGAGGTGTCTGCTACACTGCAAAAATCCTCCTCGGGGACCAGAGACACACTCTGGTTCTCAGATGTGGTTTCTAATTTGTCTTTGCCTCATCTCCTATAACTTTCTTATTTTAATTCTTTCGTGGTTAGCGTTAAGCTGATCAAAATAATTAGTGGTACACATTTTTGTTACATATGTGTAACATTTATCTTTTAAGAAAGGAAGCATCAGGTCCTTTAGTGGCAAATACATTCTAGTGTCAGGAAGCATTTACATAAATCATTCCGTTTCTGCAGTGAAAGCATATTTTTTCAAAATGTGGGATTAAAAAAAACCTTCTTACAACATAGCTATCAGATTTATCATCATATTTCCACAGGATTTTATCAGTTGTAACTAGTCATATTTACTAGTCATAAATTAACTTAATACATTAGATGTGGTTTGGTTTATTTCCAGGGGGAGATGTTTATTCAATGTACTGTAAACAGTGTGGTATTAAAAGGGCAAAGGAAACGCTACTGTAATACATTTCAGAAATGTATATAAATCCATTCAACAAAAATAGGGGTTTTGTAAGGCATTAATTGGTCCTGTGTTACTCTCTTCTTTCTACTTTTGAATTTATTGTAAGGACAGCTTGGAATTCTCTTTTTTTCCTTCATATGAAATACCTTTTGTTACATTTATGAATGGCTTACTTAAATTCTTCCTCATGAAAACATCCAGGACCAAACACCTTTTCTACCTAATATTTTAGCAATTTTGGCTTTTCAGACCCATCTTCATGTCTTTCCTGTTTTTCTGGCATGGTTTACTCTATGTCTTATTCTTCCAGTTTAGCAACCAGGAGGGTGGGGACAGGATAGGTGTCGGGCAGATACCATCTTTGGAAGTCATCACGTTTCTTTTTGGGTGGGTGGGGTAGAAAATGGCTTATAGCAGTGGTTGCATTTTGTGGCATGACCTAATTAATAATTTACAGGAGTGTCAGTGAACTGTACAGGATCACTGGCTGAACTAAGAGGTCTCTGCATGAGGTAGGACTTTTTTGGTTTCTTTCCATCTCTCTTGTGATTGATTGTACTCTCTTGTGTTTTTTTGCTAGTGTGTAGTGTGGTGCCCTTAGCGTTATGGAGGAAGGAGGAGGGAAAGAAAAAGCCTGTGGAAGAAAGACATGTCAAATGGTGAATACAAACGTGGCAATTGAGAGAACCGTATCCCAGAGCTGCAGAAAGACAGACTAAATGGTAGCAGGGGAAGCGTGGTTACTGATCCTTAGACTTTTTTCAAAGCAAGGTAAAGCCTTCTCATGATTCAAATTGCTAAATCCATAGATAGTATTCTAATGTGGGGGTTATGGTGACAAGCGAGGACCCTTGTTCAAAGACACAGATCCAGGGTAAACAAAAGATATATTTTTACCACTTTTATTTCAAGCTTCTTAACTGACCTGTGTAGCAAGAATTTTCCAATATTGCTTTTTGTTGGGTATTGCTTTACATTGGCATGAAGGAATATGTGGCTGTTTGCTTACAATCAAACTCTGCTGTATTTTTCCACATTTTTGATATCTGCTTTTAAGAGCTTTGATAAGTCAATCTTTAGGAGAGTTAAAAGTCAAACTGATAAGGGAAGAGAATAACTAATTTTGGTTTATGAGATGGAGGTGGTGATCAGATTTCCATGTAAAGTCTAGAAAGCTTACAACATTTTGTTAAGATGGGACAAATATCCCATTAGCTAATATTTTTTTTTGTGTGAGGACTGTCATGTATCAAAAGCAACTATACTGAGAAAGCTAAGAAAAGCACACACATCACAGAATTACTCTAAATCAGGTCATAGTTTAAATTCTATTTAAAAATGTAATTCTAAAAGAAAACCAACCATTCTAATATTTGCTAAGTGACCCAAAAGGACGTCTTGTTAGAAAAAATACATCCTTCAGCTAACAGTGTTTCCTCTGCTGGAAACATTTGTGCATAGGTTCATAAACCAACAAAAATGATTTAACATTTCAGCTTTGCTGCTGTTTCTCCCTTTGTTCGCTTATTTTTATTTTCAGAAATTTGTCCAAGAGTAGGACTCATTCAGAATTCAATCCATTCCATTTTATTCCTTCCTTCCTTAACGTAGAATTTTCTGTTCATAGTTTGTCCTAAGCAACTAATGGACTGTAAGTGAGGGGAAAATAAACAGTGGAAACAGGTGACGCTTCAAGTACCACAAGTTCTTGACTTCATTCAAATGCTTCAACATATATTACTAAAAAAGAGAGGGAGAAATATTGTAGACTTAACTGAGCTTCAAAGTTTTCGTGAGGAGTTATAAAGTCTTCAAAAGCAGGAAGTTTTTTCAATCTACACAATAATCTTTTAAGATGCATAGTAAACACAAAATAATCTAACTGCTTAGATAATCTGTTAAATTTTAAAGTACAACTTTGCTGGCCATCTTTCTTCTCTTTTAGCTGTTTCCTGTTTTAGATACCTCCAGGAAGTTTCCCGATTCATACACGAGTGGTGCTTCTTTTCTCAAAATTCCTCTTTTGCGTGTTTCTCAGCAAGAAAAACTAATTTGACTGCAAATTCACATAAAAGAAAATCCCTCCTGCTATTCTAAAAATGCAAGCTCAAAAGAATTTTCTTCCACTGGGTGTTTCACATGATCTGTGGGGTTTATGGTAATGTGCTAGCTCTCCTGTCTCCCTTTGTCTAGGCTTTTACAAACCAGTCTTTGGGCAGGATTATTAGATGAAGGGAATGTCATTTGTTGTTATGCCAGGCATGGATTTACTGGGAAAGCTTTAGCCCCACGCTATGCACAGCAAGTGGGGACGGCGCTGCCATGTTGTGTCATGCAGTCACAGCTGGGGAGCCTCCATGAGAGCTGGGGAGCTCGGAACACGAGCAAGTCTGCTCAGGTTTGTGCGGACAGATCTGTGCTCAGCTCTGCCAACCCTCAGAGCCAGTCAGTTTGAACCAGCCAGTTGTTCTGACCTGTTGCCATTCACGTGATGTTGCTCCCAAGCAACATCCTGAGCCTGCATCTTCCCATGGATGTGCTCTGTGAATGCAGTATCCTGGCGTTTTGCAGTACAAAATCCGGCTTTTAAGATCTTGTCCCAATGTAAAAATGGCATTACTCCAAAACTTTTATAGCTCTCCACAGTTCTCTAACCTGGATGTATTAATATCAGGGTAAATTTTTACTATGTAAACAAGGATAAGTCATGTGAATAGCGTATATACAAACTCCACAGTTTGTAGCATTGTTATCATGTCAGTAAAAACTTACAAAAATATCCATACCTATATAGGCCCTAGCTTGGGCAAAAAGGTAAATGAGAGAAAGGCATAAGCCAATGTCTAACAGCCAACTGAAGAAACTTCTCTTGGAGAAAAAATTATCTTATAATAACCTATTACAAGATTTCAGATTTCTATTAACTTGGAAGCAACTGATGGACATTATCAGACAGTTTGAGTGGTTTAACTATCTGAACCTCTAGCTTTATCTAATTTGCGGTTAGTGCCATTCAGCATCTTTACTTCTGTAATGAAGTATGCAGACAACAGAAAGGGTTACTGTGCAGGCATAGCCTTTATCATACAAGTAAACAGTTGTGGGCAGGCAGAAGCAAGTTTGCTCCTCCCATGTTTCTATCCTGAAGAATATGATTCAGCTCAAAGTTAGACGTCCTTTAGAAATGTTGTCATGGGACACGGCTCAATCTGGTAAGTCTTGGCAGTAATTTATGCTGCTAAACAGAAGCTGGGCTGATACCACCCACCAGTTCCCCACTAGCTATAGTTAACTACAAGGACGTCCCCAAAGAATAGCTGTATGCTTACAGAACCAGGTCAGTGCACAGATACGTTCTACTGTTTTAAGCTCTTTTCCCCACAGCCCAGCTGTAAAAGAAAGTTGATTTTAAATGTGGGTGGCGTCAGGGATCGTGTGGACACAACCTGTCATGGTTTCATAACCAGTTTTTGACCAGGCAGGAAATTACTGTCAGTGAAGCTGGAGTGCAGTATCACTTATTTCATTCTTTGTTCTGCTTGATGTCTGGATTATAAGAAAATATTTGTTGAGCTAAAGCTCTCTTATAAGTGGAAGGGGATACTTCAAAGTTATCCTGTATTGACCTTGGGTACTCTGCTATATTGCAGGGTCTTATGTTTTGTCTGGAGTTGCTAAAACCACTTTGATCATCACTTACCCCTTTTTCCCACAATTCTTTCTTCAATTCATCCACTTAAAATTTTTTATTTTTCTCTTGTCATACTCTCAGGTGGTCCCTAATTCTTTCAAGGACCTTCCCCCTCATGTGACAAAGCCTGTTTTCAGTTCTTCAGCTCCTGTTTCTGCCACATTTAATACAAAGCCTTTCTTTGAATCTTAAAAAAGTTTCTAGGCTAGAACTTCAAACACTCGCTGACTAGGTCTGAGTTTTGTAGTGAGAATACAGCTGAGAACTACTACCAAGTTGTGTTTGGTTTTTCTTATTATTTTCTTTTATGGTGCAATTTAATTGCAGCTTGATTATATTGTTTCCACCTCAAAGGAAACCATATAGACAGTCAAGCCAAGAACAACGTTTATTAGAAGAAACCTCTTCGTTTACCTTAGAGCTGTTTGTAGCAGAGTATTCTTCCAGCTAGAAGCCTACAGAAATTCAAGTGTACTATTTATAATTTATTGATTGCACCTCCTGTAGTTGCTGTTAAGCAATTTGCTATACATACTTCCCCTCCCTCCAGCAGCACTCTATATTTAACCCACACGCCTAGGTCTTGTTTCTACGACTTTTGAGCTGGCTGTGGCATGCCACGTCTGCGCTGAAAAAAGAACTAAATCCCTTGGGCCAAATTCATTCCTGGAGTTGCTTGATTGAACAGAGAGCATTTACGCTGAGCGTAGATTTGGCTCATACCTGACTTTGTCAGCATTCACTGTGCTGTAACTAAGTAACAAGAACACTGTCATTAGGAGACAGATGAATAGCTTTCTCTGAGGTTATTAGAGCTCTGAGCACCTTTAAGGAGCGCAGAAATCTGTGAAAGGAGGAGTTGGGGAAAAGGACGCTGCTCCTTTTAGAGTCTGTGTAACAGAACTGATAAGCTATTCCTGTGATGTGATCGAATGTGACTGAATACTGCAGGCTCTTGGACTCTTATTCTATAAAATCCACAACAGAGCAGCACAGGAAAAGATCGGAGGCAACAGCTTCTGCTGTACTGAGAAAGGTACATATTTATATTTTCTTATTTCTCAGACTTGACATGATTTGTTATCTTAGATAACGTCTCTATTTTAAACAGTGGTGAATGTGAAAGAAGCGGTGTTTTCCTCATTCTGACTGGTCCTCATTGTCAGGAAGCCGGTCTGTGGGCAGCAACAGCTTTCACAGAGAAAGAGTAGGACATATTTGTGTGTAATGCATTTGTACTGTATTGTAAACCTTGACAGCTGAAAGACGTGAGATGAGATAACCCCGATTAAATTGAAAATGTAATTTATGGCTATAAGTATGCTGGAATTTGGTACTCATTTGTATTCAAGAAAGAGCTGAATGCAAGTCAAGTTTCAGTTCAGTCATATTTGACTCAATAGCTGCTTTTATAAATGTGTTGCTGCAGCTGTATTTTATGGGGGTTTCATTCTCAAGAGGGAGTTCTGCTACAGCAAAACGTCTGTGAAGAACAGAAAAATAGCTCGGACTTTTGCTTGCTACCCCTGTTGCTGCTTATAGAGTATCTTTCTAGTACCCTTTATGGACATTCTTTACCTTCTGTCCTTTAAAAACAAACTCATATTTACCAAGACTGTCAACCACATGCCATACCGATAATCTCCATAAACAGCCTTTACTTTATCTCTGCACTTTAGCTTACTTTTTACTGCTTATTCAGCCATGGGCTCCTCTAACAAAGCCCTCAGGTTCAGAATCTCGTGCATTTGCATAGTATTGCAGTATTTAAAGGCAAAAGAAAAATTTCCTGATTTACAGCTTTAGTTTGCATCAGTGGAAAAAGAGTTTAACCACATTAACACTGCAAACAATTACTTGTCACTCAAGTTTAGCAATATTTCTTAGCAGCCTGCAGCTGGTATCAGGTTTATCTCTGCCAGTCCCACACTGTTGTCTTTCAGCATTCCTTTAGGATCAGCAGAATTAGAACTGACTGGGAATTTTCTGAAAAAACATCATTTTGGCAGTAGGCATTGAAACCAGATCTTAATGTACGAGGCCATCCATGCCGGTTTTGCTAAAACTCTCTCAGGAGAGATTTCTCAGAAAGCAATTTCTAGCTAAAGTAAGAGATGCTCTCTGCCCACCCAACCCCAGCCACTGCTCTGGGGGTGCACTCGGGATTTGAGCCCACAGTCTCATGCCCTGCTCTGTCTCAGGCTGCCCCTGCCCACGCAGTGCTTTGGTTACCCTCTATGCTGTGGTGGATCCCACCTTGCCCAGCCTTAGAGATGTTGTTTCCAGAGAAATAAGCCATCGTTTCAGCAGCGATTTCCTCCCTGCTCGCTCACGTCCCGCAGTGGGTGTCTTCACTACCAAGTTTCAGCCGTGCTCTCCCCCGGCCCGAGAAGCAGCTTGTGGAGAGCAGAAAACTGTGCTGGGAGAGAGACAGATTGACACTAGATTAGCTGGTAGCCTTGGAAGCAGGGCAGGAGCACCCAGGGGGGATTTGGGACACTGAGGATTCAGCCCTTGATCTTTGTGATACAGAGAGAATGTGAAATAAGGCTGTCACAGGTGATTATGCTGAGGACAGCTAGCCATTTTGGTCTTTCCTCTTCCAGCCCTTTCTCCCTGCCTCCATTTAGGGCAAAAATAATTCAATAAGGAGATTGTTTTACCCCCTGGGGAACATGAAAATCTCAGCTGAGAAAAGTTTTTACAGGCCAGCTCCCAGTGTGCTGACAGGGCAGAGCGCTTTCTGCTTTTAGCAGCCCACTGCCTCCCAGGTGGGGCTCGTACAATTCAGCTGAGCGATGCCAACCACTGGCCTCAAACACTTGTACAAATAGTACAAACGTATCTAGAGCTCTGGAGTGGGAATAAGGACTATCAGAAACAAATGCTGCCTAGGGGTACGTGAAAGGATATTATTCCCCAAAAAAATCTTTGCTCAAGGCCCGGAAACGCGCATTTCTGATCCCTGAAGAATTCTCTCCCCACCCCACAAACTCTGGCTTTATTCCTGCAGCATGTTCACTGGGTCAGTCTGGATGAGAACACTACTGATCCACAGGGACCTGCCTGCGGGATGGAGAAGAGGCCCCTCTGTGTGGCCAGTTTATTCTGAACCCTGATTTTCTTTATGAGGCACATAACCATTATACAAACCTTTTCCTTTGGGTTATAGCACCAAATACCACTTAGACATGGGCTACTGTGAAGGGAGTTTTAAGTGGGTAGCAATTATTCTAATTGAAATCTGTCTGGGGAGAATGGATTTAAATGCCCTTATGAAGCTTAGTTGATGGGGCTCCCTGGTAGGCAATAGGCACTTTTCTGTTCTTTTCCTTTCTTTCAGTAAGAAGAAACCTGTATTTGTTTCCTCAACCTGAGAAGAGGAAAACAGAAAAGACAAAAGGCCTTTGCACTTACAGAAGTCTAAATTTTTGTAGTCATGGTAGCAAAGCTAAATTGTAGTAATTTGAAAAAAAAACTAGGAAGAGGGAAATTTAGATTTCATGCAAGGAATACTTAGTGAAAAATTATATTCAGTCTGTTCAGCTTGTTTTCATGATGTCAGTGGAAAATCTGAATGTCAAACTCCCAGACTAAGTTTCCACTGAAATACAAGCTATTCATATTTGGCAATATGCTGATTTTTCTTCACAGTGTTGCACTCATTTGAAAATACATAAACAATAATGAAAGAATAGGAGGTAAAATGATCTTTTTTTTGACCTTTGAAAGTACTAAAATATGAAGCTGTTGAATTGTGTTGCCGACAGCAAGGGGATACAATATGTTTGGCAGAAGTTAGTTTAGACTTTCTGACCAAAACACTCTGCCTTTCTTGTGCTCTGGGAAAACATCGAGAAAAGCAAAATGCCACAAACCAGAGATTACCTCATTGACACCAGCACAGGACAGAGTCAGGAGCCCCAGCCCGGATCTCCTCTGCCCTAGTGCAGAACAACAGACATGGTTACAATAGGCGTAGAAATGTGCTGACTCTTCCGCATTGTTTTTGCAAGGCTTCTTAAACAGCTAATA
Organism: Tringa tobata; assembly: GCA_033628505.1. NCBI lineage: Eukaryota > Metazoa > Chordata > Aves > Charadriiformes > Scolopacidae > Tringa > Tringa tobata. Next base: position 1,110,234 of record JAHREE010000158.1, read on the forward strand.
TATCCCCACTAATAAGCTAATCCTCTGTGTACTGTAATGCACGAGGTACTTAAAGGCATAATTTCAGCAGAAGCTTTTAAAAAGTATGAACTTAAACCTTTTTAACCCTTTTCTGAAAACAGGGGGTATACCCACCTCTTTCACAGGTTTAATTCTTAAATTTGTTTGGCCTCTGTAAGAAAACCTCTAGAAAATTGTTTGCATTGTAAAATCCTCCTCCCTGCAGACTCAGCAGCAGTGTCTCTGCAATGACTTAGGCCCCACTGTCTCCAGGCACTCTACAACTATTGACCATTTCTATTATCCTCAATACCATCAGACTGATGGAGAGATTATTTTGGAAAAAAGGTTGCATGGTATAAATTTACCAAGCACTCCCCATTCACCAGGTTATGTGAGCTAATAAAGTTTAAATTAGATTCTAAACCCTTTAGCATTAGAATGCTAAAGTACTGTCTGGATGCTTGGAGACTTGTAATAAACTCTTAAACAACCAAGCAGTACTTGGCAGTTGGATTAAATGTATGAAAAATTATAGCAAGATTAGATGTAACATCATCTTTCCTCAAAGGCCTGATTTGTCAGCAGGCTGAAATCACTTAAGGAAAGTGTTTGAAGTGCTGTTTGTCTCCACATTTTCCCTGTTGTTCATAAACTCAAGAATAATAATGTCATGTAGGCGTTTGTTTTCTTGGTATCCCAAAATAGATTTCTTTAGTTAATGCAGATAAAATCACTTTGCCTTTCCTCAGGTGTTATCCATATATCCATAGCAGGGACTTTGACAAAGATTAATTCAGCTTTATAACACCTTGAAAGTTACAGGGGTAGCAGTAACTTGAACTTACTGTTGTGGCAACAAAATGTAGGTAAGCAGATCAGAAAATTATTGCCAAAATGAGACCCAAACCAAAGTCTCCCAGACTCTGAGTCTCCCAAAGACTCAGAATCCCAAAGTTTAGTCTCATCCCAGTCCTGGGGAACAGCAGTCCAATGTCCATGCTTTGTAGAAGAGGTTTTTTGTGATTCTGTTTAGGACTTCATTTGCAGTACAAAGCAAAGCAGTATCAGTTCACCAAAGCTAAAATTGTGATGAGAGGTTCTGTAATTAGGCTTATAAGGATTCACCCTGATTAGAAAAATGCTCTATCCAACAGGTTTCAACCTCCCAAGTATTTTAATACCTGTCATTTCTTATTTTTGCATCTGTAGGAAATGAGGTCTTGTTAATTACTCATAATATAATGAACTAAGCTTCAGAATAGTTAAATAATCAAATTTGATGCTTTTTTAATTCACTAAGTGTGAATCTCACTAAGGCATATGTCCTTATTAAAACTCAGAGCATTTAAATGAGCTTACTTTCAATACGTTTATTTTTCTTCGCAGTAAATACCGGTTTTTAGCAGAGGGCGGTTGTTTTGGAATCTGAGAAACAGAAGCAATCAGTAGGTTAGATCACATCTCCATATACCTTTCTCTAACAGTGTTATGGAAACTTCATACAGTTTTTATGAAACACTGAGAAAAATCTCAATTTGAATTCATCTGGTTACTCAGAGTTACCTCAAAAATTAATGTTACCAATTGTTCTAATCCTTATTTTTTCACTTCAGGGAATTCTAAGACCAATCATTTTATAACACCACTTAGAAAAATGTACCAGAAGGACTGATAAATAGCATTACTGAAAGATTCTTACCGTAACCTTTGGTGAAATGGCTGGAGTCACCTGTACAAGAATGAAGAACAGGATGTATTGTTTTGTGCTCTGTCACAAAGGCATTTTTAGGTTTATAGAAAAACTGGAGATCATATAATAGGAAGGGGGTAGTCAATCAATTATTGCCATAATAGTCCCCTAAGTGTGAGCCAATCTCTTGAGGCTTCTTTTATAGCCATTGGAATGACTTAGATATTTCATCTTTGAGGGCATGTAAGCTGGGGCAGCAGATTCCCACACCTTGTGTTTGCTTCTCTCTTTGAAAGTGGCTTTTTACGGATTCACGAATTTGACAGAGTTGGAAGGGACCTCTAGAGATCATCTAGTCCAACTCCCCGGCCAAAGCAGGGTTGCCCAGAGCACATCACTCAGGACACATCAAGGTGGGGCTTGAAAATCTCCAGAGAAGGGGACTCCACACCCTCCCTGGGCAGCCTCTTCCAGGGCTCTGTCACCCTCACCGTAAAGACGTTCTTTCTCATATTTGAGTGGAACTTCCCATGTTCCAGCTTGTGCCTGTTGCCCCTGGTCCTATCGCTGTAAACCACTGAAAAGAGTCCAGCTCCATCATCCTTCAACCCACCCTTTAGGAACCTGTAAACATAGATGAGATCTCCGTCCTCTCCCTCAGCCTTCTCTTCTCCAGGCTAAAGAGCCCCAGCTCTTTGAGCCTTTCCTCATAAGGGAGGTGCTCTAATCCCTTAATCATCTTGGTTGCCCTACGCTGGACTCTCTCCAGCAGTTCCCTGTCTCTCTTGAACTGGGGAGCCCAGCACTGGACACAGTATTCCAGTTGTGGCCTCACCAGTGCAGAGCAGAGGGGGAGAATGACCTCCCTCGACCTGCTGGCCACACTTCTCCCTGTGCAGCCCAGGATTCCATTGGCCCTCTTGGCCACAAGGGCACATTGCTGGCTCATGGAGATCCTGCCATCCACCAGGACTCCCAGACCCTTTTCCCCAGTAGTACTTCCCAGAAGATCCACCCCTAACCTATATTTCTGCCTGGGGTTCTTCCTCCCCAGGTGCAGGACCCTACACTTGCCCTTGTTGAACCTCATGAGGTTCTTCTCTGCCCAGCTCTCCAGCCTGTCCAGGTCACGCTGGATGGTGGCACAGTCCTCTAGAGTGTTGGCCAGCCCTCCCAGTTTGGTATCATCAGCGAACTTGCTGAGGATACACTCTGTCCACTTGTCCAAGTCATTGATGAATATGTTGAACAGGACTCAATCTCTGTAAGCTGAAACAGAAGTACTCCCATCTAAATGCTGATTGTTTGATTATGGTTTGCATCATTGGAAAACTGCTGAACTGCAAATCAAGTTACGGTTTGGTCTTATGAAACCTGCCAAAATGAGTAAGATTAGATGCATAAGAAAATAACCCAGTTCTTTAGAAAGGCTCGTCAGTAGTTTGACAGGTTTGGGCATGAAATTTTAATATGTTTTCTTTTAAACTCTGTCTTCTCAAAAACAGATTTAGTGATATGTGTTATTCATTCCTTTCCATAATGTTATCCCTCCAGCTTTCTGTTTATGCCCTTGCTCAATTTTTCTTTTTGCCTACTATTTCCCACTTCAGATTTTAGCCTTCAAATAGAGGCTTGCTTTATCATGGTGTTTCTAATACACAGAAGAGGTTGCAGTCCTAACCTGTGTATTTGGAACCTCAGTACAAGCGTTAAATAATAAGAGTGACTGCCTTGTAATAAGTGGTTATGGGAAACTTGACTATGTGCAAGTTTAGTTTTATTGCATATTTAATGAATCTCATGAATCCCCATTAAAGCTAAAATTACAGTTGCATTTTCTAAAGCTGTCATAACATGACTGTCTCTTAGGTAGTGGTAGTTTTAAATTGGTTGAATTACGCACTTAATTTTCATATCAAATATTTTCCAGCTAAGACTATGAAAGCAATTACCTATTTTGGTACAGATTTTTTCTCCCCGCTCTGGGTGCATGACCATTATCGATGCATCTTGCTCTTGGCAGGCTGCATTTACAGTCTACTGCTATCACTAAATTTATTTTCACATCTAAGAAGACAGAAATTAAAAGATCCGACAGATCTTTGAAGGGCAGCCCCTAACACGCTGGCAGAATCTCATAATGCCAAAGCAACAGCCTGTGGCAAGTTGTACTCAGAGGATGCCAAAGTACCCATTGTAACCAGAGGATTCTGAATTTCAACAGTCCTCAGTTCTAGAGGGACCTGAGCGTGGTTGGATGGCCACCAAGTCACTGGTACGCGGGGCTCACACTGTTTCCTTGTCTAGAGGCAGGAAGGTTAGATACCTGCTGCCATCACTAAATGGTTTCTGGGCTCCATCCATTCATTGCAGTACAGGATAATTATCTCTCAACCGTGTCACTAATCCAAATCCATCAACAATGACCATACAATCAACTGAGCCACACAAGCCAAGTGAGTACAGAGAGGTATTTTTCTGTTAAACTAACAATGTTTTCATAGCTCAAGCCCAGTTCTCCATGGTCAGATAATGTGGAATGTATTCATGTAGAACTAGAAGGAACAGAATTCCCGTCTGGAAGGTGCAGGACAATGGGGCCTGATCGGTAGAACTACTAGTGCATAGAAGGGAAGAATTAAAATTGACAGCCAGGCCTTTACGATGCTGTTGAGGTAAAAAGCAGGTTCTTATTAGCTAGGGAAAAAATTCAAAAAGTCCAAGAAGCAATTTTTTCATGTACTAATGATGCTGGCAGGCCCCAAAAGGAATTCCTGAAAGCAATTCCTGAAAGGAAATGTCTCGGGTCAGACTTTGCAAGGAAAGCATTAAAGGTAAGTGTTAACATTGGTGACTACTTAAAAGCAAAAGAAACTGACTTTTAACTGCTCCAAACAAACCAGACTTGCTGTGCGACTAAGATAAGTGGATGGGTGAACAAACATGGGCTGTACTGCAGGTTGAGCATATCTCCATGGAAACTCAGTCATCTCCTAAGCTCAAAGTGTGTTCTGCATGATGATTCATGCAGTGGGATAGATTTTTTCCCATGTGTATGTGCCAAGTCCCACTACAGAATGGAGGTCTGACCAGCTGTAAACTTTAGGATTTTCTTGGGACAATTATTGGGGAAACAAACAAAAAAGGGAAGCAAGAACAGGTAGTAAGAAATGTGGGGGGATATTTGGCTTATTATATAGCCCTTTTACCTCTGGCCTTGGGCAACTCTGGCAAAATTTTTGAGGATGTTGTAGCTCTTGTTGGAGCAATGGTGTTGCTGAACTCTAGGTAGGCGGAACATTAATGCAAGTGCAGGTGGAAGCTGTTCACCATTTTTAGCAAGCTGGAAGAGAAAGAGGCTTGATAGGAAGAATCAGAGACTGGAAAGGGTTAAGTGTCATGTTCTTTAAAATAACAGTTTAAAAAATGGTGCAACCCAAGGCAGCCTGCTGAGGTTAAGAAATTGGTTCTGAATCCTTTAGATCTGCGTTCAAATGCCTAATTAGACTTAAAGAACAAATGAACTTGGCATTTGTTCGTCCAAATACTAACTGGAGCACATTCCAACCCGTGCTCTCCTCCTGTGTGCAACTGCCAGCCCCGGCTCGTGGGGAGCAGAGGTGGAAAAGCAGAGGTGTTATCAGCTGCATCATCGAAGCCAAGGTGTGTTTTGGGTTGTATGAGAGGAGCTTCACACGCAGAGAATCCTCAGGCAAATCAACCCTTAGTTTGGCACCTTCTCAAAGCCCAAATCAATTCCTTAATTTTAAGAACCCTTTCTTTATCAGATCTTTTGTGCTGTGACTCTTGCGTGGAGGTAAATGCACTTTCCTATATACTGGCTTGTCTGAAATCCATCTGAGTCAATGGCTTTGATAGGATTTATTGCTTGAGCTGTACAGGGTGACATGCATCCTGTCTGCTGAGCTTTATGTTCAGACGCCCTAAACTCATTGAGAAACAGGAACACGCAGCACCCGCTGCGCACACAGGCACCTGCAGCCATGGCACGGAACTTCAGGGGGACAGTAGGCACAATCCTGCCAGGTGATTTCAGCTGGCCCGTCAGAAGTACAACGTGCCCTTTAATTGCATCTCTTCAATTTCATGAGCCAGAGGTCTTTGATTCAGGGTTCAGCTTTATGTTTTTATAACCAGTGAGAAAACATCCCTACTTTATATAAGAAAATGTGTCTTTTGTTGTCAAAAATTATCAGATTGATGGCTTGTGTCAAAGGCTTTATAAGCAGGAAAAAGGCTACTGTCTTTTGTAAACCATCCCACCTGGGTACCTGGGCTGCAGGCTCCGAAGGGAAGAGGCAGGTTGAGTCCTGCTGAAACAAGCTCAGGGGCTCTGCAGGGCACACAGGGCAGTGACTTGGGACCTGCAGACTGGTTCGAAACAGAACGTTATCCAAGAGCGCCCAGTTTCTGCTGATTCTGTGCTGAAAATTAAAGGGTGAGACATTCCATGTTTTCTTACCACAGCCAGTTTAGAAGTTTTCGTTTGCTCGAAAATTAGGAGAGCGGGATCACAAGCAGGCTCTAATTTAAGATTTTTAAATCGTTTGAAAAATGGCTGGAACAGCTTTGGTACTGAGAGGCTCCTTGTGCAGTGGCATGTGTGGAGGCAGCGCTGAGCAGCTGCGTGGGGGAAGGGACCCGAGCATTAAATAAAGCTACTTGTTGACTGCCTGTAAAATTGGCTTCTAAAGGGAGTGCCACAGAGCACCATCCATTACCAAGTGACAGACAGTCATTTCCAGCTACTCTGGAAAATATCATAATTAAACCCTGTGTGTTCCTGTTCGGTATGATTGGTTGTGGGTTATTCAGCTTAGTATTTATAATAAAGGATAGCGCTCTCCTGTGCCACCTTAACCCTGGGCTGTTTTTCTCTTTCCTTCCAGATGCTGGAGAGCTCTTCAGTCCCTTTGTTCATTGTCTTCCTCCTGCTTTTCATTTTGCTGCTCTTTGTGGTGCTCATCAAGAAAAACGCCAGCGCTGCCCTTATCTGGAATGAAATAATCCGGGAGAAAATAACCAATTTCATCATGAATCAGAGCAAAGAACAGAGGATTTTAAATTTCGTGCTGCAGAATGCAGTCCGAGGAGACCCCCATAGTGTGATGGACACTATAGATAAGTACTGCTCCCAGAAAGAGTGGGCCATGAACGTGGGTGACGAGAAAGGTAATTTCAGCAGGGATCAGCACTCGAGAGATCCTTCCAGACTAGCACAGCACAGGACAGTCTTATTGTATTCAAATGGGAACTCCCATCTGCTGGAAACTAACCCACAGCAGCCTCGTGGGCAGCAGAGCAGCTCTCTAAACAGCCGTGGGTGTTTAAGCAGATGTCTTTGAGGAGGGGTATCCAGTGAGGAACTGAGGAAGTCCCAGCACCAGGTCTGGGTTTGTGCATTGTGCACGTTGCCAGTGTGTAAGCAGAGGGGGACGATTTACGGGAAGAATCTAGAGTTGCGCTGTACCTCAGTTCCTACACAGGGTGGCCTTAATGCACAATTCATTAAGTACTTTCAGATCTTTAACCAAAAGATAGCAATTTAAAGTGTTTTAAACTATATGAATTTTGTATATGCAAGCATAAGTTATAAGCTACTGTTGAAGAGAGAAATCCTACCCACGTCGTACACAAAAGCAGCTGTCAGACACTGTTGCTACTTAGCGAGTAACTCTTGTTCTTGCCTCCTAAAGGAAAATATGTGGACAAAACATTTATTCTTAGCTGCAAGAAAGTGTCAGTCTTTTCAAAAAACTGTAATGGCAAAATATTAACATGTTCCCTTATAAATCAGACACTGAAGTACTTCTTGTTGGGAAATTGCAGGGGAAATTATTTTAGTCTGGGATTAACATAGCTAATGAAATACAACTGTAAGCATAGTAACAAAAATGCTGCTCTGTCACGGGTACGTTTTGTGAAACTAGCTCCTCTGCACTCCAAGCTGGGGGGCTCAGGGCAGCAGAACAGTAAGTGGTGGCTGAGGGGGAACTCTTAAAGCTCTAAACTTTGATCATTTGGGATTATATTCTTAAAAATTTCACTCCAGTTTTGCTCTGACAAGATGACCTTTCCTCAGATAGGAACCATCAAAGTTAACACATCTTTAGTTCCTAAGATTTTGCGAGTGACCACACGATCTCAAAATCTCATCATCATCAGACTGTTCATAAACAAGTGACACCCAGGAAAATGTCATGTAATTAAATGTATACGTACATTGAAAAATTCCATGGCTTAGGGTAAAATCCCATCAAATACTTTTTGAGATTAGTTTCTAGTTTCCAGCTATACAAGTAAGAGGAGGCAGTTTTCTCACAAATAAATCCCTTTCTTCAGAAGGACTGAATATAGTGCACTCTCAGTGCTTTTTGGGAACGTTTTTTTTGTTGTTAACAATTGACTAATGTTTTCCATCCCACACATTCACCTAGTGAATCCAAATATTTTGCAACTTTGTAACTAGACTTTTCTTTTTCCCCTCTAAGAAAAAGTATTTAGGATGAGAAATTTTCTATCAGACTACTGCATGTAACAAATATGAGCACTCAAAATTCAGGCATTACATATTTCACAAATATGGCCAATTTCTGCAATAAACTCTTGGAAATAAACACTGCATTTTCCCCTTGTAACACTATAAATATTTTAGTTAATTCAGGCACTTGTTTACTCAGAAATGTTTATATTTTGAAACTAAGTAAGATTTTTTTAGTTGAAAGTTTGCATTTTGAAACTTAGAATGTCCATGATCAACTTGATCACACGTGAGCCAATTTGCAAAGGAAACAGTATATAATTTGACAACAGCCCTTAATTTTTGAATGTCCTGAGCAACTGAGTACATGGACTTTGTAAGTTTCTTGTCAGTAACTCGCTCTTCTGTATGTGAACCAGTTTGATCTTGGCAAAAGTTAACCTGCTTCCCTTTTATTCAGGTTTAATTCTAGACAAGACAGTGGAAGAGGTGCAGCCATCAGTTGCGCTGGAGCTGGGAACATACTGTGGGTACTCAGCCGTGAGGATCGCTCGGCTGCTGAAGGCAGGAGCTCGGCTTCTCACCGTGGAGTTCAACCCCGAATTTGCTGCTATCGCTAAACAGATCATTGAGTTTGCTGGAGTACAAGATAAGGTAAAGACCATTTGTCTCTGGTATGAGGAATCAATACATGGAGAGTGAGACTTTATCCATAGAAACAAAAATAACAGGTTTAAATTTGTTATTTACTTGTCAAGCAAGCCTGACACCCTGAGCATCCAGGAACACGCAGAGTTAACCATCAGGCTCAATAGCAGGGAAAAGCTACCAGTGCCCATGCAGAGGACTGAGGTCATCTGCTCTTCTGTATATACAGTGCAAGAGAGCTAAATTTCTTGGCATCAGTAGGGGTCCAAGTACGACACAGACCTAGCCGAGAGTCAGAGAGAGTTTGAGGCTTGTCGGTATGTGATTGTGACCAAAACAATCAGAGCTGTTCTCCAGAGTTCTTTGCTATGTGACTCAGGATGAAGACTCAGAGAGACGAGACCAGAAACAGTCACATACATCTGTATCTCCTTAACATTTTGAAAGCATTTAGACTTCATCTTCCAGTTTGGCCTCTTCACTATTCACTGGTTAGTACAGGAGACAGGCCATTTGCTGAGAGCTATTTTCAAAACCTGTAGTGACTCTAAGAATAATGCAGGTCTGGACGAAGGCTCTGGAGTCAGTTATTTTACTCACTGTAGTCACAGGACATCAGCACACACAGTCCTTTTCATAAAATTAGTAACCACTATTGCAAAACTGGTTAGATTTACTGCCATTATTGAACTGCAAGAACGCCCCACAGATTCCTCCTCCTGATAATCAGAAGCCTTTCTGTGATTTCCATCTGACATTTGTTCACAGACATTCTTTTTTTTCTTGCACTCATAGTCCTTATTAATTTAACTACTTCCATGCCTAGTTACAGTCCCTGACCTCATACAGGAGTACAGCTGAGAACTTCACTATGTCACCTCCCCAGAACAAGTCTAGAATATTGATTTTCTCTATAGAAACTAAAATGTTCAAATCATTGTCAAGACTGAGCACAACAGAAAACAGAACCATAGTCTAATTTGTTACAAAAGCTCATAAGAAGCAGTGGCACTATGTGCAATGGACTTCAGATGAGATGTACTTACCCAAATCTAGTTGGTCCCAATACACATACCTAAATTTTGTGCAATCTGAGGTGTCTTGACTCTCTGTACAGTTGGTTCAAAGGCAGGTAATTCCAGTCTATAATCCATCTTGGCCCAAGGCAGACATCCACGGCAGGTCAAGGGATTCATGCCTGAGAAGAACCCGTCTATTCAACCAGACAACTCACTTAAATGTAGGTGACAAAAACTAGAGGAAATAAATCTCACCATGAGGTTTTCTAATGTGTTTCTTAACTTCTCGAAGAGAACCTGAAGAACCAGTGACATGTAAAACTGCATTTTCCCCATCTGATTCAATCTCCCAAGCAGCTATGAGACATAAGCCAGACAGATTTCCTTACCACTCTCTTCCTCCCCTCACAGTATATGGCACTTGCATATCAAATCAGTGCACAGCGCTTCTTTCAGTTTAGCAATAGTTATGCCAATAAACCTGTGAGGACAATGTAATAGCCTCTGTCCTGCCTCCTCCCTCTACTGGCCATACCAGTTTCACATACTGTAGCCTCCCGCTTCATTCTGAACTAACCTGGTCTCTGTATTTTTCACTTCCCTTGGACTACAATATTCAACTCAGATGCAACTAAAGAAGTAATTAAAGGTACTGTTTTCAACAGGAGATTCCTATGTTTCCAGTAAAGAATCACATTATCCAACAGAAAGAACAGGTCACTTTTTCTGCTACTATTAAAAAAATAAACCAAGCTCATATTTTGGAACATAATTGAGTTGATTTGCCAAAAAGAAAAAAGTCTACTTGATCTAACTCTATGAAAAAATTCAACTGACACAATAATGAGCTGTAAATAGGATAGCTGGTGTCTGGACACAATTTGAAACAAGCTAGAGGCATGTGCTTTTTCATAATGGTTCCAAATTAATCAGGTGGATTTGTATTTCAGGTAAAAATCCTAGAAGGCCCTTCAGAGGAAATTATTCCCCAGCTGAAGAAAAAATATGAAGTTGATACTCTGGACTTTGTCTTCCTGGACCACTGGAAAGACAGATACACACCAGACACCATCCTGATTCAGGTCAGTTTGCACTATTCCAGTCTTAAAAGTAAAGTAGCCAATGCCTTGATGTCTGTGAGGCCTTTATTCGTCATGGAGGACCTCATCCTCTGTACAATGGAGAACAGCATCCTTACAAGAAAAGAGTATTTGGGGGAGAGGATCCCAAACTTGTGTCAGGGACAAGTGCCAACACTACATAGCTCAGGACTTCGCAAATACTGCTGAACTATGTTGTTTCCTGAACAAATGGGCCTGCAGTAGACATCCCAGCTGGAGGACTGCATGAGCTGGGTCTTGTGCTCCCTGGAAGGAGTGTCTGCATGGTCACTAACTGGAACACTTGACCCAAGTAGCTAAAGAAAACGTTCCCTCCCTACAGTTATTTTGTACCCAGAGAATGTTTTCTTTTGAAGTGGCTGTGTAAGGATGACTGGGCTCTTTCCACCGGCAAGAGCAAGCGCATCCTTATCAGAGCTTAACCTCCACACCACAGCCAAAACAAACAGGATGCTCAGCTCCATCCCAGCGGTCAGTTTGATGCAACTGTGACACCAAGTTGCTTTGCCTAAAAAACCCCTTATGAAATTAAGAGGAGAAAGATGAAGTAAAGATCCCTACATTTTCTCAGATGTTACAAACCTTCTAACATGCAGTTTTGGCATGTATTGCAATACAAATAGTGAATGAAAAATGTGAATGTAAAATATTCAGATAAAATATATAGTGAAAGTGGCCCAGAGAGCTTCCTTTTCACACACTTCTAGAAAAGCCTGACACAAAGAGTATCTGAAATCCTACTGACCATTGAAAATACCACGTGTTGTCACTCATAGCCTTCTGTAAACTGTGCAACAGACCAGAGGGTATTTGCCATGCTTTTAAAATTGTTTCTGCTGTGCTGACTGGTGTTCAGGCACCAGAGGCAAGAGCAGTAAGCTAAACAGCCTCCACAGCGCACTCATCAACAGGGCTTCTCTAATCAACTGGGAGCGACAAAAGCCGCCCCATGTTTTGGCTACAACTGCTGCCTGTAACCACAGGATAACAACCAGCCTGATTAACTGCAGACTTGCTGTTTTAAAACAGCTGGTAAGCTCAGATAAGCAATTTCTACTAGACAAAAAATACCAGTAAAAATTAGGTTTGTAGGTTTACTGAGGATAAACACTGCACTTGAAGTGAATATTGCAAGTTAATTACGCCTTGTGGAAATTTGTCAGTGATCTTCATTGTGCACAAACCCTGCTTCATGCCCAGCTCCTGAACCAAGTGGCAGAAAGTTGTACAAGATCAAAGGAAAATCTCTTTTATTCATTTAGTGGTTTTGGAGTTTGGCTGAGACTGGCCAAAGCAGACTAGTACCCACCACTCTCTCGGGTGACCTTAAAAGCTACTACAACATTTTAATGCCATATTAAAAGTTTTCAAATGTTAGGCATGAAAGCCAACCATATAGCCACAGTCGGATACAATCTGAGCAGCAAACCGCACACCTCTCCTGCGCTTGATTTGCTATTTCAGAACCTGAATGACACAACATCTTATCAGCATCTCTGATGTTCTACTGATTGTGTTAACAGAAAAAGCACACAAAGGATCGGGGAGTCACTCAGCTTCTCCCACATCTTTTCTTCCTCCCAAACCTGTAGTACAATGAGTTTTTGGCACTGGAGTAGGACATGGTTAATACGAAAGCACATTACATTCAAGCCAATGTCTGCTTAACACCCACCATGAAGCAATTTTTCTTCTTTCTAGGAATGCAACTTGCTGAGGAAGGGCTCAGTTCTTCTGGCTGACAATATCATCTTCCCAGGAGCTCCAGAATTCCTTAAGTATATCCGCAACAACCCCCGTTTCCAGTGCACTAACTACCCATCTCATCTGGAATATATGAAAGTGGAGGATGCTATGGAAAAGGCTGTGTTTTTGGGATAGAGAGTGCCATTAATACTCAACCTTTGTTGCAAATGATGTAAATGCACAATTTAAGTTGTCCATGCTTTAAATTTTGGGTTTTTTTGTATTTTGGAGCCTGTAATTGCAGCAAGTACTAGTGGAGATCATTTTAGGTCAGGTGGAAACCAGGATCAGGAGCAAGTCTGTTCACAGGTTTGTTCCATTGTTTCACACATTCAGCAAATCCAGGGTGATGCACATTCCCGTGCCTTGACCAACACATCATCGAACAACACAGTCTGTTATTTTGAGCTCAAACCCAAACAACCACAGTTTGGGCTTAGGGTGGGATGGAGAAAGTCACTTCTGAAGGTTTGTGTCCCCAAGCTAAACTGATTAATCATTACCAAGCGTGGCAAAAAGCATCCATGTTGCAAGAAAAGACTAGTTCAGGACCCCCAATTTTGCTAAACTACTAGCATGCCCCTTAATGCAGTGAAGGTTTCTATCATGCTATCAGGTACATTTTTGCATAGTTATTGCAAAAGTTAATCATCTCAGTGCTAGAGAAAAGGGCATGCACTGAAAGATTACTGGCCCATCCAGTGATGAGACAATAAAACAGAATTTTGCAGCAGACAAATAAAATTATTGATCTGCCCACGCAGAGTTAGGGAAACCTGATGTAGTAAATAGATTATACCAAACACAATAACAGACAAAAACAGACAAAAAGAGCAGGATCTTTCCAAAGGAACACCAAAGCTACATGATATCGGAGACCTTGAGCAAATGCTGTTTATCGCCTCATATTTACCTATCCCCTCATTATATCGTGTATCCATATTATGTGCTTTTTAGGGGCAGGGCAAGCTGCTTACTCTGAAGTGCTGTGTATGTTGAAGACGCTGTATAAAAATAAAGACCAGAGAGAATGGGTTTTACCAGGTGGGTCCTGCCCACCCCGGTTAACCCCAGTGGTGTTAACACTATGTGAACAGTGAGGGTTGTCATTGAGATGATAAAAACCCAAAGTCTGAAACTCATCTGAACAATGCAAAAATCTACCAGCATTTCTTGGCATGTCCTGCTGTAATTATATGAGGCAATGGTTGCATTTATAAGTAAAAACTAAAAAACAATAGAGCAGGCACGTGACTTCCTTTGTTTCCTGGGAATTCTGCACTGCACTTGGGATTTCCAGCCTCGGAACATCCAACAGCTGAAAATCAGAGTGAAAATCAGCGATAACCATTCTCACCTTTCCCATTATGGATTCTTTCAGACCCGTAATCAGCATCTTCCCTTTATAGCCCACCTTGCTGGAGTGGTGTCTGCCCTGGCCCGAGTGCTAGAGACCATCCACCTGCAGGACAGCAGTACCGAGCACAGCAGGGAACTGCCCCACAGCATAAACAAAAACTAAAGCAGGCAGCAGTGACAGGGTCAATTCAGAGATGGACAAAGCAAACCGTGGTGACCCAGCCAGCTTGGTGCGTGCACTTCACAGGGATATGAGAAGGCAACATTGTCAGAATTTCCTTAGCAATTTAAACTGTCACATTGAGAAAGACCAAAGATTTACTCTACTGGATCCAACCATGCAGAAGCAGCCCCGTGTGACTCTTGTGCTGCCTTGCATAGGGGCAGACCCTGACTTCTAACACTTCCATCCCACACTGTAAAGAAGTCAATGATTTACTCTGTAAGCTTGCTTAGCAGCATGTCCTCTTGGTATTCAGGCTCATTCAAAGTCCTTCAGGTGAGTCCAAGCAATTTTTGCAAAATTTGCAAAAGAAAATGATCTTCAAGCCCGTTTACCTGCAAACACAAGTTTCTAGAGCACACTGGAAAATCAGCATACATACAGTTGACCAGAATATTTTTCTGTACCTAAGGTCGTGACTCCAAAGAGTTCCCTTTTGTTTCCAGCTTTAAACACCTTTGCACCTAAACAAACACCCTACAGAGCAGGGCCTTCACACATACTGAGAAACAAGCCAAAGTCTCAGGTACAGGCTGAAGGAAACGGGTAGAGTGTTCTGCACTTTACAAGAGAGGAACAGAAAAATACATTCCTACTGCTAGTTAATGGCCAAAATTACCATCCGAGAGACTGGCAAGATAATTATGGAAGGAGGGAACCTGTAGAGTTCACATGGATATTTCAGAAGATGCATTAGTCAATAATGCATGTAATATATGTGCAAATACAACAGCCACCTTTTAGTATAAAAAAAAAAAGGTATTTTAGTTCATTAGACAGAATCTCCCACATGGCAAATTGTAAAAATAAACACAGTATAGGTACCATCAGATTATTTACAGAATTCCAAACGCAAGAAAATTTTTTCCACTTGATCACACTTCTGAAATGCTCTTAATTATTGGTGGCAAGGGGTGAAAAGGAAAAAGCCCAACTGTTCGCGTGACTGACAATCAGAAAAAAGGCTTTTGGTCAGTTAAGCAAATACGATGTGGAGTCGCTGACACGTAAGTGTGAAATCTCCTAGGGAGAAGATTTACTTTTCAAAATAAAGTCATGCTTGCTTTGAATTCTGGGAGAAGCAAAAGGCAGACAATGGATCTTCTAATGCAAATACAGTCTAAAAACTTACCGAGTGTTACCGTGACATCGGCCTATTGCAGTTAAAGACACAACCTGTTCTTGCACAAAGCGGGTATGGAATTGTGCTTCTGGAAGAGTGTTTAAAGACTGCCTGCCGAGAGCAACCCCCGAGAGAGAAACCCACTGGAAAAAACTGCCCTGAAATGAGATGCAGTTTTTGGCCACTTCTCACAGCTCGTGTCACAAATGGTTGATCCCACCAATTACTGACAGTTGAGATCTGGTCTCCAAACGACAGCTACGCTCCGGGTTGTCTTCTCGATTCAGCAGCACAGGAAAGTGGGATCTGTTCATGCCAGAGCCTCTCTGTTACCTCAAAGGGACATGATGTTTGTCTTTCAAAATACTGATTCTTTAAATCAGCGTAGAAGAGCAGGAGGATCTATGAGGAAGTCAATTGCAGCATTAATCCCTTTCACTTCCTAATTTAGTACCAAATTGAGCAAATAGCACCCATGCAGCAATCCTTACAGCAGAAATGACTCAGAGCCAACGGCAGGCATACGTCTGTGCAGGAGCTACTGCTTCCTCCTGTGGGGATGAGGAAGTGAGAAGCACCCCACTGACGAATTCCGAGCATTGGTGCAGTAGAGAGAACATACAGACACCCCTACAAGAGCACGAGGGAGATCCCAATGCTCTCACTGAAGGTGACACCACCAGTGATGTGTGCTCATTTGCTGGACCAATCAATCAGGAATGAATTATAAGGTATCTTATGAGTAATAACTACCTATACTCGCTGTGCACACACATTAAACACAATAAAAGAGCTTTAGTCTTTGCCTGTGTCTCTACAGCTCAGTTAACCTCCCATTGCAATAAATCCCATCAGCTCGTACCAGAACGAGATTCTGCCATTGCTGTGCTTCAGCTGCAGAGAGACCTTCACAGACAGACACTGGGGAGGAGACCCCCGAGGACAGAATGTTCCCCTGAGACACTGCTAGAACCTGGAAGAGATGAGGTCTGTGATGTTTCTTGCCCGTCGTTACCAGGTTAACCTTTCACCCCCAGGACTCGCTGCTTCCATTTGCCCAACCTGGGATAAGCTGGAAATGAAATCACTTTGACAGCTATAAAGGTCAGTTGTAGAAACAACATTTGTTTTAGCTCAGTACCTTATCTACAGCATCTGCTATTCGTTGCCGTATTAGTCCATCCATAGAGGAAAAATCCAATTCCTCACTGCAGCAGGACGCCGGTGGTACCGGGGAGCAAGGTGCTACGCCTGGGAGCTCACGTCTTACCCCAGCCCTTGGGAAATCACATCCTCCAGCTGCCAGAACAGAACCTGGAGACGGTTTTACAAAACTCCTGGGAATGCATTCGGGCCATCTGAAGTCGGGGGAATGCAAGCTGAAGATGACCTCCCAAGTGCCATCTGCAAGCATCGGCAAGGAAACGGAACCTTTTAGTGCTGAGAATGGTACGGTCAGGCATTAACGTAGGGCAAACTCTGTTACTGGCAGAGATACGTCAGCCTTTCACTCACAGAGAACCTGACCACCCCCCTCCCTCTGCGACCCCGCGCAGGACCCCGTGCCAGGATCGACTGGGTTTCTCAAGCTCCAGGAGGGCAGGGTGCATCAGTCGCCCTGCTGATGGCACCGACACAGACCAACGTGCCAGGGAGGGGCACAACTCGAGAGAAACGAGGTCTGTCGGTAACTGGCTGCTGCTCAAAATACAATGAGGACTTTCCAGTATCGGGATCTTTCTCCCACTCAGCAACAAACGTAAGTTATTTAGAACATCGCCAAAAGAACAATTTCTCATGTCAATCAAACCTCATATATCACTACAATAAGCTTAAAGATTTTGTTATTCTTACACACTTGTATTTATGAGAATACTTGCACACATTTCAGAAACGTGAAGTCTTTGTAAAGCTACAAGGATTTTATGATTAAATTGGGAAAGGTTAATAAAGTCCCCAATGGAAAAGCCATCAGCAAGTTCAGCTTGTGGTTCCAAACGTGCAGGCCTTTGACCGGTGACACAGACATCTCCCACAGAAATATGACAGTATATTGAAAAAGGAAAAAAAGCCCATGATCTACAGTTCCGGGTCCTCGCAGGACTTTGTGCTACAACTCCAGCACACGGCAGTGAATCCAAACGGTTGAGCTGAACTACTATAGAGGCTGCTCCAATCGCCCTGATCACCACCAACCTGTTCTGACACGGAGCACTGCCCTGAGCCAGCTGGAATAATCCCCTGCTGCAGGAACTGCTGCTGTGAAGCCGACGAGTATTTGAGGTACCTGATGTAACAAAAAGATAACCAATGGCACGTGATTCTTTCCAGGCATGGTTTATTGAAAACACACCAAATTGTTATCCTACATACCTGGTTTCTAACAAGCATTCTACTTGTCTGCATTATGGAAAGATCCTATAATAATAATACATTCTGTCACGGTGACATTTGTTCTATGAAAAGCATAATCCACCTTTTTTTTTTTTTTCCTCTCCATACTTGTAAAATCAAACCATTCCAAGTGTTTCAGTTTATAGTACAGTGTAAATACAATGCAAAATCCCACCAGTCTAAACTACAGAGAGAATGTTGAGCAGTATTACAGAAAACACATTGTTGATTTTTTTTTTTTAGTTCTCCTACCATGAAAATTTTAAGGCACATGATAGTTACAAACACATTAGCTACTAATTACCAGTAAGCTTCTTAGTCTAGTTAATTTTGTTTCTCTGAACAGTAAGAACCAGATTGGCAGGCCTTGTGGTATCTGCACTATCTTCCTCCTCACCTTGGAGTTCAGAACATCCTACCCTAATGGAAAACTTAAGACAGAAAAAAAAAAACCTCATAACACCTTCCCCTTAAATGCACTAGATTAGTTATTGTACCAATCAGTCAGAGAATTGATCTGTCGCAGATAAGGAAACACCAGATTTTAGGGACATCAAAACAACAAAATTTGGCAAGAAACTACGGCTATTTAGACACCTTTGAGAACTGTGAGAGCACGACGGCCCCCGCAGCCTGGAAGCACCGGCTCCCTGGGGTTCTGCCGAGCGGGTGCGGAGGAGGCAATAACTGCTCTGATGTCCCACGTGGCTTCTGAAGCTTTGCTTCCTCCAAGGGTGTGAGATGCTCACAGGCAGCCGAGCCCACGCGCTCAGCTTTAAGGCAAGGAACAGAGGGGAACTCGCCTTCAAGCTCACAGAACCACCCCAGGAATGACAACTGCTTTGCGCAGCGTAAACCTCGCACGCTCGAAACCATCACCAAAGACTTCTCGGAACAGGCAACAATTTCCTAATCTGCTGTAACAAACACACCACCCCCTGCTGTGTCATCCCCAGGTGAGTCCCCGTGTGATGTCTCGCCCACAGAGCCCGGGGTTGCTTTCCCAACGCAGACACGTTCAGCAGCGGCACATCTGAGTGCCCGAGAGCAGACCTGGGACGGGCAGGTTCTGCCCAGAGACAGTGAAGACCAGGATCTGTGGCTGCCCAAGCTCTTCACTGGGGAGCGTTTCAAGCTGGCATCACACCTTGAGTTCCACTTGTGGCTGAACTGCTCCTGAATTCCAAGACAGAAACTAAAAGCCTTGCCCTTCCACTCTCCTCCTCGGCTCCCGCAGACAGACAGACAGACAGACCGGCCTGGGACGCTGTAAGCACAACAACAATTGCTCACACACTCAACAGTCAAACTTGATGCTTCTCCAGGGGAGTCTTGACACACAAGGGGTTTTTTTTAAGCCTGGGAGGTGCGCCACCTCCCTGGGAAGAAAGTTCTGCAGTAATTACTTGCCATCAGAAGTCTCCCTCTCCCTGTGTTATCTCAGCCCTCACTGGGCCATCAAATTTCCTCCTCCTCCTCCTCTATAGCAGGAGCCTTGCAACACCATCACTTCCACAACCACCCCTCCCACTAGAACCTCAGCAGGTAGAAATCTCTTCTACCCCAGCCCAGCAGGCAGATTCCCTCCCGTTTTCACAGCAGAGCTAACAGGAAAAGAGGAGGTCACGTACCTGAGCCCTAAAAAACACCACCTGCCTTCGAGCAGGAGACTCCAGACCTACTGCAGCTTTAGTCACACACTCTGCCGCTTTCCCTTCTT
The DNA here is from genome assembly GCA_033628505.1 of Tringa tobata. Taxonomy (NCBI): domain Eukaryota; kingdom Metazoa; phylum Chordata; class Aves; order Charadriiformes; family Scolopacidae; genus Tringa; species Tringa tobata. Next base: position 1,129,782 of record JAHREE010000158.1, read on the forward strand.
TACATACAGTCCCTGCTGCCGAAACACAACAATTACAGGTTCATCCACACACATCCCAGAACAGCTGGAGCAGCCGGTCACACTCGCGCCAGTGAGGGGAGAGGCAAGGGCAGGCGTGGGCACACATGCCACAGCACGCTCCTGGCCACAGATAAAAGGGACATTAAATCACCAGGCCTGGTTCAAAGTACCTTGCTTTGGACCCCAGCTGGTGGGGCTGATACTACAAGGCGATGGTCTCGCATGCAAATCACCCCCAATCCATCTTCCTTCCTCAGCATCCCAACAACAGTTCGGTGAGAAATAAAAAAACCACAGTAACGTAAGGGATGGGTTATTGCTACATACTCGGGAATTCCTCCTTGTTGTAAGGCATGGGAAAGGCAGGGGCAAGACGCGTGATTCCCAGGGCAAGTCTTGGCACGCGGCCTTGGCATTTGGCTTCTTGATACACCATCCTTTGCTTTTCTTTCGCAATACACCACGTTGTCGGCTCACAGCTGCGCTGGCTGCCACGAACACTTACCCCAGGAAAACAAACAACAGTTTTCTGCACGGACCCGAGCAGCCGAGGCCACAGCCCTGCCCGGGGGTCGTTACCGCAGGACGCAGCAGAAACACAAATGGACGTTTGGGCGAAAGCGGGACAGGGTATGAATTTACTTCCCAAACACTCCTCGGGGTTGTCAGCCCAACAATGACAGAGACCAAAGCCGGTTCCAGTCCAGATTTCGAGTGTCCCCGTGGTGCCCCATGGAGAGCCACGGGGCATCTGGGACGGGAGGTCAGGGACAGAACTGGCCCCAGTCACTCCGCTTCCCCCTTCCTGCAGTTCTCTCTGTTCACCTCTTACTGGCTGTGAGATTCCTGTACAATAACTAAATCACAAAGTCTTAGCAGAGACTCCTTTCAACAGTCAGGTCTTTATTTTAAGTGAACTTTTGCTCAGACTCCTTTGGTAAATACGTGGTTTGAAGTAGATCAGGGACAGACTGACAGCACGGCCCTTCTCTTACACTGTTCTAATCAGCTACAAAGCAGGTTCCACTGCTAATTACTGAACGTTTTTAAAAAAATCCTTTCATATACAAAAAGAATACACCAAGTACATAACCAAAAGTGATATAAAACTCTTCTGTGTAGCTTGGTTAAAAGGGTCTCCGCGTATTGGCAGAACAAGTATGAAAAGAGCACCATTGATAGAATATACAGTCGGACGATGGGTCTGGTTCCGTTGCCACACTTTATGTCACACACAGAGAGACGCTGCCCCGACACAAATGCAGAGAATCACAGATCTATCTCTTGGCTTCCCTCCATCCGCTGAGCATCTTTGGCCCAATAGGACTCTCATGCAGGCGAAAACCCCAAATCTTTGCTATCTTAATTTGCTCCGAGAAACTTCGCCTCCCCCAGGATCCCGAAGCCACCGCCGCAGCGTGGGGGGGAGATGGGGGTGGGAAAGGAGGGTGCGAAGGAGCAGATGTATCATCCAAACCACTGACAGCTTCTGGCATCAGCCTTTTTCCCTGAATCAACAAATGCTTCCCTCTCCTGCAAACTACTTTACATGGTTTAGTTAACCTACCCTCTGCACAACAATATATATATATAGATATATAGATTTTTTATTTATATATATGTATTCATGTCAAATTTTTAATATACTCAAGAAGATACAAAGCTCTTGGTACTTGCTTTTTTTTTTTAAAGTTTTTAAATTTTTTTTACAAAAAATTTTAGATGTTTACTATTACAGTAATATTTTGGGGGAGGTGAGGTTGTTGGATATTTCCCCTTTTTTATTACAAAGGAAACGGCAGGCACTGAAAACCGCAAATGATGTTTGCTAGATTCAAAAATGTGCTTTCCAGTCACACCGTTTTTAGGAGCTTGTTTAAAACGAAATGTGGCAATCAAAGAACAGTGGCAACCAAATAAAATCAGCAAAAGCCCTCTGCTGCTACTAGTGAGGCATTTGCTTCCTATTCTCATCTGCTGCCCTCGTGTGACCAACGCCTGGAGAAAATCAGTGACCTGAAGTCATTTTGTTCTGGGCATTACCTGATCCCGTATTTGCAGAGTAAGTGCTCGTGAGGTAAAAATTCCCCCTTACACAACGCAGGCCTTGGCACCTGAGAGGAGAAGCGATGCACACGGGTCATCTTCACACCAAATGAAATACGTAATCTCAAAGCAAAACCAAAGGAGAACAGAAATCATGATGATGATTTAAAAAATGCCAAACCAGTTCCCTTTATGGCATTTTTCGTGAGGATCTATAGCCCAAAGCAAACACGGATCCAACAATGACAAATTTACCATGAAATACAACAACAGAGCCATCTAAAATTTATAGCATGTTTAAAATAAGACATCCTACGAAAAAGCTCCTATTTTCTTCCAATGCGCTAACAGCTATGGCAAAAGAAACTGTTCATCATCATCAACGCGACACTGCTGCGTTTAAGATGTAAAAGCTCCTTATTGCAATCTTTGAGAACAAGAACATAAAGAGCCAGCCAACTCCATTCCTCAGCATGGATTTCTGAACCAGGGACACGGAAACCTTCAATAAACTGCTTTTCAATATGTGGAAATGAAAACAGAGCCATTACAGAATGCAAAAGGCAGAAGTATTGTACACCAGATTATAACGATAATAATATAGTGCTGTGATTGATATAGCTTACTCTAAAAGCAGATTATACAGCTCGCAGCAATCCTCATCCACTCTCCAGTTCATTTGACCAGCGTTTAATAGTTTTTGTTCTGCATTTTCTCCCTTCGTTGAAATCCAATAAACCCACTCAACATTCCTGCACTTTCCCTGGAAATAATAAAGAAAACCTAAACGTTTTTCAAGAAGCCTTTAAAAAAAATGTCAGATTCACAGTTCAAAAGAAATCCCCCAAAACAAAAAAATAAAACAACGAGCCCCAAACCAGAAAAGTGCTATTATCTTCATGGCTACACCTACGGTATTACTTCAAATACTCTGCAGTTTCTCTTTCCCTTGTGAAGCTGTCGCCTTCGCGGCCGCTCGACCGTCGCGTCTCAGACTTGGCACCGTCCGCACCGAGAGTCACCCAGGAAGGCAGCCGGCGGCTGAAGCCTGGACTCTCTTTCCTCGCTCTCTTGCTTCTGGCGGGAGTGGGAGGAGGGGGAGGCGGCGGCCGTTCCTGCGGGATGTGACGGGGACAAAGCGAAGTGTGGGGCTGTAAGGCATGGCGCTGCGGGGCTGGCCACGGCGGCCGCTGACGGCGTCTCCCCACACCCTCCCGGGACCCGCAGCCTGGCGAGTGAGGCAGCGCCCTCCCAATCCGAATGGCAGTGGTGACTGATGAGATCCTCTGTGTCGATTCAATGTTTTGTTTCTCCCCCTCAATTAAAAAAAATGCGGTTGGACTCTAGCCCTGCAAAATAAAGTCAAACCTGATTAATACCAGCGAGTAACACGACCCCGGTGATGGGTGGTAGGACAGAGACTGGAAATGCCAACCTATTCCCAAGATACGGGTTCCTTGAAGGGTACGACTGGGAGAAACTGAGCATTTTTCAAAGCCTGTGCCCCAGCTGTAACCTTCACTGCTCAGAGGGAGAGTGCAGGAGTGAAGCATACGGGCGCCACACGTGTTTGTCCCTGCCTTTGGCCGGGCCACCGAGGCTGATGGCACAGTGCTGGCCACCGGCGGGAGGCCCAGGGTGCCAGGGCTGCTCCGTGGCCACGTACGGGTACCCGGCCCTGCTGCTTCCCAGGGACAGAAACACTCAGATCATATATGGGACTCTTAAATGAAGGAGGAAAGGAAAAAAAGAAAATCATCCACCACCCCCCAATAACATACAGGAGCTTTCTCTCCTGATAATGCAAATGTTTTCCATGTGGAGTTCTGGGAGTGAATGATGTTTTGGAATTCAGGCCTTAAAGGCCTATTGTCTGCTCGGAGGGGAAAGCTGCCCGGTGCCTTCACAACAGTCACGGAGATTTTCCTTTAGTCGTAGCCAGGGGCACAAAACCTGCTGTTCCCCAGGCAGCTCCCACGGGACAGAGCGGCGGGAGGAAGGGCCAGGGCAGGGGGCTCTCTGCCGAGACAGCAGGAGACACGGCAGCGATGGCAGGAGCAAGGAAAGGCCAACGACATCACTGAGGGACTTGGCACGTGGCGAAGGCAAGAACTAGAAAGCGACAGAAAGGCACCTTTCTTTAGTGACAGGAAAGAAAAAAAAAAAGGAATTGAGCTGTGGGAGTTGTGGGTCAGTGTTTATTGTGGAACCAAAGTGACCTCGCCTTGCAGAGTAACCCGCGTTCCGCCAGCGGCTTCCCTGCGGATGGGCAGGGCTGGGTCATCCATGGGAACCTCCGGGGACACCCGCAAATAGTCACGGATGTGCTTGTCCCTAAGGCTCAGGCTAATCCTTATAATGAGCAAGGAGGTGGAAAAAAAACGGTTGGAAGCAGGAGCACACTATTCAAATTCATTCCCATGGCCCAACAGCAGAAATCTCTCACATTTCATCTGACAACCCATCATTCACAATATTAATTGTCTGTCTGGTTATTTGACAGGTTATTTTTTAATCAAACAGTGGTGTTTGACTGCATTTCATTAAAGATACACTGAACAATATACACACCACTTTTTGCAAACCCTTTGCCATTTGTCTGAGAGGACCCAGTTAGCAGTTAGCCTCGACGAGATTCCACAGCGATACAGATCATGCACGAGACAAGTTAATCACTAGCACCAATTACCATTAAAAGGACCTACCATGCATGCAAATTAGACCCAAGAGTCAACGGGCTGGGGTTTAATGTCACGGGCATCCACCAGATTCACCGAAGCCCTGTTACTCCTGTTAATGTTTTTCCTATTTGTGTCATTCTGCAGCAGAGGGTGAGGAGTTAAAGGCAAAACAGAGCGGATTAATCAAACAAAACCACCAAACAAGTCAGCTTAAAGAGCACAAGGGGAAATTAGTGGTAGAGAAGAAAACAAGATCAGCAAAGGCACAAAACTGACAAAAGCATCCGCAACGCCCAGCGGCTGCGCTTCCCAGCCATCGTTATCCACAGCTCTCACCGCTCCGGAGCCTCAGCCACGGCCAGCGAGCCCTTCGCGTGGGAGAAGACCCCAGAGCGGTGTTTCTGCTCCGCAGGGAGAGCGGCGCAGCCCGAGGGGGGCTCGGCAGCACGGGCTTGGAGGGTACAAGAGGCTGAGTTGGGGTGACCCTGTCCCTGAGGCCGAGGGGCAGCACAGAACGTGGGAGGGACACCGTCCAGGGGAAATGTTTTTTCTCTTTTTCTCGTGAAAGCAAAGCAGAACTCCCTGAACTCTGGGCTGTGCCTCGCTTCAGACACACCAACACCGCTCGATGTGGTTCTGAGGGGTGGGGCCGATCACTTTAATGAATTGTGAGCGGCAAAAATAACAAGTATTTGTTAATTTTCCTGCCTAAGCCTATTTTCCTTAGAAAGACACTTTCTGTCAAGCTCCTATTGATCAATATTCTTACATCACTTGGTGCATCCATTCCCCCTGCAGAACGTCTTATAGTGAGATGGGGGCTCTAGAAGGTTTATTTTGTTGACACTGGTCCAAGCAGAGCCGTCGCCTGCCAGGCTGGCGCAGGGGCACCCACTGCCTGACTTGAGCCATCACAGTTTTATCAGTTCCAAAACCAAATGAAGGAGCACAACCACCTCTGCCAAAAAGTCCTCCTGGGCAGCCCTCTGCCGGGTGCAGCCAGACCCCGAGCGGGCAGAGTGACAAGAGCGATGCGCAGTAAAACCCACCCCGCTGGACCGAGGCCGTTCCTGGGGGATGCCCTCCTGGAAGGGAGGACACGGCAGGGAACGCACCACCAGGTGAAACAGGGGTGGTTGGTGCACCAGGACTTCTTCCTAATCCATGATCCGTGGAAATATTTTTCTCCAAATCACATTTTTATGTCTCTTGTTCAATAATAGTGGGTTTCTCTTTCAATTGGCTAAAGTTTAATTGTTTCCACTGAACATGAATCACCTGGATTTTCTGATATTATCAGCAACGTGCTGAAGATTATTAAGGACAGCCTTCTGCAGACTAACAATAGTGTTTCCTACCACTGACTTGTTTCATTGAATCCTCCTCTTCCTCCTTGAAATTACTTCCCCCAGGGAAAACACAGGCTTGTTTTGAGGCCAGAGAGACCGACGGCCTCAGCGTTAAGTGACTTTTAGAAAGGTCTGCTGAGAGGTGCAGCAACACAACAGGCATCACAGAGCCTGTGGAGCAGCATTTGCACACAACTCACTGTACAGAGACCTTTAGAATTAAAAAAAAATAAAAATCAAGTTCACAAAGTGATCTCAATTTGTTTTTCAAAGGCACACGGGTAACTCTGCGCGTGTCTCCCTCCATCTCCTCGGCCCGTGCCCACCGTCAGGGCTGTGGAGGAGTGTGTGGAAGGAGAGCTGTTCACCTCGCCGTACCCACACACACTCCTCACGCTGACACCAGCAGAGTGACAGCCTGAGCGACTGTTCTCTGAACAAAGTCTGAGCACACTCACACTGCGGGGCCCGGGAACGCTGCCTGGACGAGGGGGACAGAACAAACACTTCCTATTTTAACAACCCCATCTATTTAGGAGAGTACACTCAGCGCCTGCCATTTGCTCCTGCACTGGAAAGCAGCAGTTAGTTTTTATTTTTCGTTAGCCAAGCGCTGAATCTGGTGCCTTTATCTAAAAAAAAAAATAAATAAAAAAAACCCAAACCAGCCCTTTAGAGCCCCCTGGTGAGTAACTAGCCTGTATTTCTTGCTGAGGACACCTGGCTCCCTTTCTTTTAAGGGCACTAAGGAGCATTCAGCAGTAAGAGGACACTCACTTTTAAAGGTTCTTTCTCCGAGGCATCCCCTGTGTTATCACTGGCCTTGTACTTGCGCTCCTTGTCCCGGTGGTCGATGGTGGAGTACCCGTCTGAGGAGAAACGACAAGACAGTCAGAAGCACAAAGAGGAGGGAACCCGGAGCTGATGCCAGCACAACCCCTCAGCAAAGAAACAGGAAAACAAAATAAACCATCACGACCCGAAGATGCCGGCAGCCTGCTCTTCACATGCGCTCCAGCTCTGAAATTCCATTTTTACCAGCTTAAAATGAAACAGAAAAGCCCTGATTGTGTATCCCTGCCAGCTGCTAGCACTCATTAGTGGGCAGCACTGGTGTCACCCCCTCCTGCTGCAGTTTTCAGCGCACCCAAGGAAAGCAGCAAGTTGTCACCTCGTGCCCTGTGGCTAATGAGCCCCACGCTCAGCCCAAACCCCGCGGTCCTTGCCCAGCAGCCGCATTAATTGGCCGGGTTCGTTCTCCGAACGCTCTGCAGCGTGTTCCTGCTCTTCCCGAGCCCGGAGACTGGTGGGACACGACAATAATTTGGAAGAGTCCCTTTCAGAGCACTGAGAAAAAGGGCCTGTCGGGTGGAAGGAATGTTGATGCAGACCCCGCTGTGCAGGGACTGTCTCTCATTAGGAAGCAGCACCTGTTGGTGCTTTGTCTCCTGACAACTCTGAACACTATGAAAGTGTGATGAACACAAGGAAAAAAAGCGTGAGAGGGTTTTATAAAGAAATGGCTCTAATTATCTCAGAACCTTTGCTTGGAATCATCGTCAGCCAATGCAAATCTTAATTTATTTTCCTGATGCATCAAATTTCCCTCATTATCAGTGACAAATAGATCCTTTCCTGCTCTGCTGTGACAGCACTGTCACCTGGAGTCAATGACACCCAGATTTATAGCTCCCTGTGGGCTTTTGTTTCCCCCTGTGTAATTGAGAGATCATTTATGTTTTCATGTCCTGACAAACTGGGTTCTTAGAACACCACTAAAAGGTTTCACATAAACTACCAAAATACTCCCCTCTTGGTTTATGACTCGCCTGCAACAGGTCATTAATAAAAGTCAGTCAGGTTTCTGTGGGGTTCCCGTGCAGGAAGAGGCAGCATTTGTCCCCAGGACAAAGGCAGACGGGGCAGAGCCACCCGCACCCAGCGCAGCCGCAGCGCGGAGCCCGGGACGATGCTCCTGCTGCCCCCAGCCAGGGGGGCTGAAAAGAGTCACCGTTTCCCTCTTATCTCCTAAACCAAAGTGCACCCAGACCTGCAACAAGAACCTGGAGTAGCGTGTGTCTGTGACATCGCAGGTAGTGACACAGGACTGAACCACGCTGCCTAAAAATAACTAACTACAGAATTCTGGAGTTAAACATGTACACAGATCTCAAAGCACGAAAACAATTGCTGCAAGAGCTTCACTCACAATGATTGGTTGACAATGAAGATGCCCAACATTCTTGGCTATTCCTTCTGAACACAGAAGACAGAACTGAAGCCTACCAGCTGCAACCCAGCACCCAGCCAGCATCGGGGGAGCGAAACGTGAGCAGTAATTCTCTTCCAACTGACAGGCGTGAACACTGCTGGTAAGTCATATCCTGATATAAAGATTCACCATTTATTTAGGAGTACGTAGTTCCCACAGGATGCCTTTGAATGATGGAAACATGCTGACTCCCCCAAAAAATCAAACGCAAGCCAACTGAGCAGTAGCTTTTTACAAACTCGTACTAATTACACCCACAATGGTGTAAGGGATCACTTTGCATCTCTGTAGTGCCATCAGCACGACCGAGCCACAGACAGGTTTTAAATGAATTGCCAAGATACAAAGGAAACCTTTAACCTCTCCCAGAAAGCAACAGCTACTAAGTGAAGTACGGCAGCTGTGAGACTTCCCAGGGAGCAAGGTCAGCAGTAAAGACTGTAATCACAAAAAATTAAAAGCACGACTGATCTTTAATACTACTAAAAATAAACATCCCCCCCCCCGCCTTAGCCAGGACGGCAGGAGCAGCAGGGAGATCAAGCTTTTGCACAGAGGCAGTAACCTAACAATAAAGAACAGTCAAGAACTTTGTTCTTCATATCCAAGTTCCAACATATTTTGCAATGTGCCCCTCTGCCCACACTGTGCTCTGCCGACGGGGCCGCACACGGCACCGCCAACGGGTTATGTGTTTCTAAACCCACACACTGTGCTCTGGCTCTGTGGAGATAAGCAGCAGCAGCAGCGACAGGAATTCATGATTTGATCTAACAAAATGAAAAGTATCTTGAAGGAGGCTGCATCTCAGAAGTAACACCTCAGTGCTCCAAGGACCACAGCTCTTTAAAGAAATTAGAAAGTGCCTCTTCTCCCACGTTTTGTCCTAACAAGTGATGAGAATGAACTCTGTTTCTGTGGCACAAAGCAGACCTACATGGATCTTGCTGCTCCAAGGTGCAGGTGTGTTGTTCTGAGTTAATACAACCCGACGTACAGACAAGAGGGATACTGGTCAATGGAGGCACGTCCCATTCTTGCTTTGTTTATTCCTCTCTCCCAACTTTCTGCTTCTTGCCTTTGCTATTGCTTCCCTGACTGTTTCCATTCGCTCTGCAGCAACATTTTTGTGTCATCACAGGTTACAGGACCAAACGCCTGCCGAGTGTCAGCCCACCCATGCCCTCGTACAGCTCCCAACTTGTAGAGATCAAACCTCCGGACCCATCAAAACAGAGGAGGAGGAGAAAGGAGAAGTTGTGCCTGAAGATGGGCACGTAGGACGGGGCCATCTGAGCTACGTTTCTGGTCTGAACAATTCCCATCTCCCAGACCCTCTTGTCTGATGGGCTGTAGGTTAACTGAGGCACAGGTACAGTTTTAGAGCACTCACTAATTTGGCAACCAGCCTTGAGATCACAGTTCTGCTGCTGCTGCGGACAGCTCAGGGTCACAGCCACCCTCGGGCAGCTCCGTGACAATAAGCATCGATGATCTTCAGATTACTCGGTGCAGAGCCACTTGTCTGGAGCTGATGAGGTCTGACAGACCTGAGCTCTCTCTGCATGGGCTGTCTAGTGCATCCCATAGTAACTCATAACAGGCATTTTCTTCCATCTCCCAGGACATCCACAGTCTGCCCAGCCCCTCCCACTGCTCCAGACAACAGGAACCTGGCTGGTCCGGCTGATGGGGAACGTGTCTTTCCCCTCCCTAGCCCCACTGGCAGCAAATCAATTTCTTTCACAGAGAGGATGACCCCCCCAGCATTAGCAAAATGAGATACCAACAGCAATTTTCTTGTTGCAATCTTGAAAAAGAGTCAAAATGGGTTAACAGTAAAGGCCCACGCACCAAGACCCCTGACAAAAAAGAGGCAGTAGATGAGTGGCAGCCGGGGGTGAGGCTCTGGAGCAGCCTCCTACTCTGCAGGGGAGCAGGACGGACGCACGGACACCTCCGAGGTGTGCGAGGCACGGAAACTCACGGACACTCACCGAGCTCAGCATTGGCACGCTCTGACGTGTTCCAGGCAATTACAGCTCCATACCAAAGCAGGAGAGCAGAAAGAGAACTACGCAACCTGGAAACATCTGAACTAAACGGAATGGACAACATAAAGCTGGAGGCAGATGAGAATTCTCTAAAAGACAGTGAACATGAAGTAGAAAGATGTTGGGGCAAGTGAAGTCAGAAAGAGAGGAAGGCAAGGGAAATACAACTGAGATCAGGGCACAGGACTTTCTACAATAAAAAGAGATAAAGTATAAGCTGAGATGCTGACCAGCTTTCTCTGGCACTCTGTCATGCATCTTCTTTGCAGACATAAGTGAGGTCAGTCTCTCCTGGAGGCTCGGCATAGGCTGGTGCAGAGAATGTGGGGACACAACCAAACTGCCTCCTGCATGTACAAACCCAGGGGGCTGCAGGTGGATGTTCTGCTCCTTCTACCTGCCAGTGCACTCCAGAGCACAGAGAGAACCAAACCTCCAGAATACAACAGTCCACAGTGAAGTTAAAAGCAGAAAATAGAGTCTAGAGCAGCTCCTCATGTAAGTCTGCCCATAAAACAAAAAAAACATATGGCGTTTGGCAGAGCTTGAAGGGACGAGATGAAGTACTGACTTGTTATTACAGTTCCTTGGAATTAAGGACAGTAAACTGGATAAATTAATTTAGTCTCTTCTCAGCTGACCTCTGAAACAGCACAAAGGTATAGCGATGTTGGAGTTCAAAAGCACTCAAGAGCTGGTGTCAGGAAAACTTGACAGATTTCATCTAATGGCGATAAAAAGACTGGAGAAGAGAACGGCCCGGGGAATCTGCCTGATGTTGTACACATGCTATTAATTTGCATTTCATTTTGCACTCAGAGCTGCACCAGTAGCTCCTGAAAGCATAAGGCAACAATTAATACCCCGACTACAAACAATCAGCGCTGCCCCTGCTGCAGCACCTGCAAACGCAGAGCTGTCCTGCCAGGCAATTCTCTCAAGTCATTTTCTTCCATTGCGACAACAAATGTTTCAGATCCCCCTTAGGCAAAACACAGATGGACAGCTGGTTCATGGCAGGTGGCATCTCATTTTTCTAAGAATCTGAAAGGTAATATATACCTGTTATTTTAACTTCTGAACACGCTTGGCTTTCAGCTTGGTTCTAACTCGCTTTTTTTTTCCAGCAACAATCACAAATAGCAGTATATTAACTGTTTCATTTAGAGGCATTAATATAGGTATTCAAACAAAAATAACATCCACTGGAAGAAGTAAAGCCAATTCCCAAGAGACCACACAAAACCCCTTGACAAGTCTCAGAGTAGAGAGTTTATCCATCTCAAAGCACTCCACTGACAGAGGGCCCCGTCGATAGGAAGAGCCAGGCCTGGGCAGATGCAGGTAGATGAAAAGTGGCACCTGGAGTATCCTACACACTGACTTATTTTTGGTGTTACTCAGAGAAAACAAAGGCAGAACGGATTTAAACACAAGCTTTACACTGAAGTAAATCAACTTGTTTTTTTTCTTCTGAATCCCCAGATTTCCAGATCCGTAATAGGAAACGCAGCTGCCTCAGGGGCCAGAGGCTGGACCGGGAGCGGTGTCAGCGTGTCTCTGATACACACTGAAAGCAGTGGAGAAATTGGTGTGTGTGCTCTACATGTATTTAAAAGGAAAAAAAAAAAGAAAAAGATGACGACCAATCTTTTGTAAGGTAATGTTCTGTTTTTAAATGTCAGCTTTATCCATCTGAAATAATATCTCCTAGAGAAATAGCTGAACTTTCCCGTGAGTGACAGTGTGCTCTATTGGAAGAGACAGAGAATTTGATCTGTGACTGAATTTACCTGGGCCAAGTTCATCCATAGGTATCATATCACGACTCCCAGACTTCTCATTATCTGTAACACAGAAACATTGAAGCGACTCGAGTTAAATTTGCTTCTCAAAACCTGGTAGTTTTAAATTAGTCACAGGACCAGAGAGGTCCAGGAAGTACTGAATGTAGAGGCTATTATAAAAAAACTCCAACTATTCAACTGTTACCCATTCAGAAAGGGAAATTTAATTTAAGCTCTCTGGAGAGCACATATAATCCTTTTATTTTCTGCCTTGACACTGTAATACAGAACTCCCTCTCTCCAAGTGATAACAGGAGCCACAGTTCTGCTTTGGACCACCTACCGCTATGAACCAGCTTCTCTCTGCTCTCTCCAGAGCAGAGGAGAAAGAAAAGGAGAGAGGGTGCAGGTTCCCGTGGCACCAAATCCCACCTGGCAGCCTGCCGAGCCAACGGGAGAACCCACAAAGAAACCAAGAAGTTTATTGTCAGATCAGCCAAGGGACCCACGTCACCCTCTGTCCGTGTGACCCGCCAGGTTTGGCCAAGCCAGGGCGGGCAGGGGCTTTGGGCAGTAACCGGCTGTTAAACCAGGTGAAGCACAACAGCAAGCTCTGCCGTAGGAGAGCACGGAGTGCCGAAAGGAAACTTTAACACCTGGGCATTAGAAACTAGAACCAGATTCAGAGACAAAGTCACAGTGAAATGAAAGCTGGACCGGCGTCGCTTGGGCTGCGTCGGGCCTCGGGAAAAGGCACGGGCAGGTTTGGCTGGAGCTGGGATAAACCCAGCCCCAATGGAAACTGTGCTGTGGGGGGAGAAGTGCTGCCCGAACGGGCACGTTTATCTAGAGAGGAAAAGAGTCCAGTGCTGAGCAGGGGTAAGGCCAAGCCCACTGCCCGGCTGAAGGCGAGATTTATTACTACCTAACACTGTTAAACAACAACTGAGTTCCAACTCGCGTCTATCTCAAATTCTCCCAGGAAGATTGAGCCGATTACGTCGCACACAGGGTGAGAAAACATCATCGGTAGCGTACATTTCACGAGGGTTACTATCCACATCCAGCTATCGGGACTGATCATTTTGGGACCGTGGGGTAAAAAATCACCACATACAAAAAAATATATTTTTACCCCCTCGCACCATAACACAGATGTGGCAAATCCAGGAGTCAAACAAGCAAAGCACAACAGAAAAAATGATAAAGAGCAGAACTGACCTTGACTTTTATCCACCAGGGGCAAAGTGCTGTCGTCGTAGCCAGACCTGCCGGAGGTACCTTTGGAACCCTTTGGAGCTGCAGAAACAGACTACGAGACAAAACCCACACAAACACAAAACTGCTACTCAGGGAAACTAAACAAGAGAAAACCCCAAACCAACAGTATAGAGAGGTTATGGGATGCTGCTAAGCCCCCCTTCCGCTGATGGTATGGCACTGCAGGAGTTTTTATTTTCATATAGATTTGTTGGCAGATCTTTTTTCCTGTTATCTGAATGGCAGCACTGCTGGTCTGAGTCAGCACGCCTTCCCCTCAGGCATTTCCATAACTCAGTCTAAGACCCAGCATCTTTACCTGGAAGTGTGATTTGTTCCACCCATCCTTCTGCAGGGCATTTCGTAGCTCTTTATAGCTCCAGATCATCTGAAGAACGTGAGATGCTGCTTTTGTTTCTCTGGGAGACTGGCTGATTTGCAAGATAAAAATTAGAGCTTAAGTAACATAAGACTATTTGTACGTTGACTTCTTTGCACCAAATCAATAGCCACTACTCCGTACAGCTATTCTTGGAACCTATAAGCTATAGGATACTTGTGAAATCATTCAATGATGACTTCATATCTGCAGATATTTGCTGACTAGAAAAATCCCAGAGTTGTAAATTGTGCAGATTTCAGGGTTTTCACATGTATTGCTGGGCAAGCACCAAGCCCAGGGTGACCCTTTTGTCTTGTAGCTGTCACAACAAAAAACAGGTAGATTCCACCCTGCCTGGATTTATTTAGAAAAAAATAAAAGAACTCAAGTTCTAAGCCAGTTTTCAAACCTTTACCCCAACTGACATATATTCCTCACAATTCAATAAAGTTGCTTCATGGTTTAGAATACCTTACACAAAGCAGTTTGGGTCAGCAAAAAATAAGCTATTTTTAAACAGAAAATGAAATTTTATCCATTTCTTAGTAAGTCAGTAGACTAACACCTCTATAAAATAATAGAGGGCTAGACTCCTGGTTGGCTCCATATTTCATAACGATGAACGACAAAGCCTTAGCCACTCTGCCCAGTCTGCTGACAGCACCCCTCCAGCCTTTGACCAGCTGAACTATATGGAACAAACTCTTCTCTCGAGCAACCAGAACACGGTTTTCAACAGAACTGCAGAGTGAACGTTTGTCACTTCACATTACCCCCACCAGCCCTTTGGCCAGGACGATTACTGCACATCATTAACCATTTTACTTAAACAGGTTTCCTCACTGGCATTCCAGGAACAGAAGGCTGCCACAGGAAAAAGCCTCCCACACTGAAAATAAAGAACCTGGTTTCACTGTGGCTGATGGTGCCAGGATGCACCTGAGAAGGAGAGAGCGTGTCTTAACATGACTGCAGTGACTGCTCAATTAATGTGTTTTGTTTTTTTTTTTTAAATCAAGTAAACCTATTAAAGGTACTGACTGTTTTTACTGTGTATCTATTAATTGCCCTGAAATGAAAGGCTCTGGAAGGTCAGGATGCTCAAGTACTTCCACAAAGCCAAAGCCGCTGTTCGCAGCGACATTTCCGTGTTTGCAGGGAGCTCTTCTGCGTTTTGCTTTAACTGTCACTTACCTTGACTTGCTGATCGCTACCAGCTTCTGAATGCCCTGCGTCTGGATCAGAGACCTGGCGTTCTCCGAGCTGTCAGTAATGATTTCATGGATGGTGTTCAACACCGCAACCACTGTATCCTCTTCCAGGTTCTTTGCAGATCTCTGCTGCCTGCTGGGCAAATTTCTTACCAGCTCACCCATGGCATAACTACCTAGATAAGGGGAAGAGATACCGTTAGTCAGCCCTAATTTCAGCTTCCCATCCTGAATGATAAAAATCAAAGGTGTTTGCCAAGTCAAAAAAATTTATAATGCACGTGTTTTGGTGTTTGGAACCTCAAGAATTTTTTACCTCAAGTTTATTTATCATTCATTATTTCAAGGTGATTGAGAGTTGATGCCTGAGACAAACTCTTTCATCATGAACGCTAAAAGTTTTGAGGAAAAAAGCCAAGACCATTTTTATTGAGAATTTTACAGCCAGCATCTATCATACTTTGCAACGCCTGAGGCAAAAAGCATCCAGTAGCTGCTGCTAATGCCACATACTCATGCTAACACACGCACATGGCTCACTCAACTTAGCCTTGTAATGGGCCTTCTGGGGCAAGGTGTGCAGCCACGCATTCATTGACCTTCCCCCGGCAAAGGCAGGGTATTTCCTCCCGGGTGCCACTAGCCTTCCCCGGGCACAGCGCTGCAGGAACAACAAGGAGTCCGGGGTTTATCGCTCCCCAGTGTCCGTCTGTACCATTTGCCCAGCTACACCTTGGAACTCTTTAAAGAACCGGATGGATTAAGGCAGAATCCCATCTTGCCATTTGTTAGGATCAACTTGGATGACGGCCCTAAACGTGTGACCAATATTTCCTGGCCTGGCAAGGTTATAGTTTAAACAACTACATTGGTTAAATACAGAGGCATCCGGAGGAAAACTCAACCCACAGCTGAATCTCTCAAGATCCCTGCTAATGGGCAGGCGAAGGGCTGTCTGTCCCCTTGGACAGGAGCTGGTGAGCACTGCTGGGGAACCAGCCTGAAGAAGAGCGAGTTGTTTGGTTTCCAACTTCTCCAAGTGACTACCACACAAGAGGAGGAGAAGGGAAGGAGGAGGTGAGAAAAAAGGGATGACTTCAGAGCCCACTGTGCTCCCCCAGGCTGGCTCAGCACGCCAGGGGCAAGGCTCCCACTCTCATCTAAAGAGCTGGCCTCGGGAGCTACGTCTGTAACACCACGTGGGACTACGAGCACAAGTGCCACGTCAGCCAGAGCTACGGAGGAGACGAGAAACCTCTTCACCCACCCAGTCCTCTGCACACCTCCACACTCCCATCTCCTGAAAAGTCTACAGCTCCTGAGTCAGGGATTTCCCTCAAACCACAGAGGGATGGAAACACCTCCTGAGGTGACAGCCCTGCACGTGGTGGCTACAGAGCAATCTTAGTGCAGATGGAAGCTGCATACAAAATGAGTCCTCAGCACAAGTGACAAAGTGCAAGGTCTCTCAAGGGTATCCGAGCCCCCAGCCTGGTTAGAGAAGTCCATAGATACCTATCAGATCTTTATTGCGACGATCCATGGAAAGGTTTCTCAGGGCAATCGACACAGCCCTCACAACCTTGTCCGAGTCGGACTGGAGCAGCTCCACGAGCACCGGTAAGCCTCTCTCCTTCCGCACCGTTGCACGGATGTACGTGGACCACTGACCAGAACACACAAGGGAAAAGAAACAACACAAAGTATTGTGAGTTCATACACCTGCCCTTTCCCTGCCCCTGGCATTTCCTTCAGTGCTGCAATTATTTTTTTTTTCCCCTGCAGAGAGTAGTTAGGTTGTGTGTGCCGAGGCATCTGTAACTTCACCCATCATTCAAGTTCACCAGGCACTAAGGAAGAACGGATGTCAAGGTTCACCCTACAGCTCAGTGAGCTGCTGGGGAGAGAGGACAGAAATAGAAGGAAGGAGCATCCTCTGCCAGCATCTGTTCCATACAGACCTCTGTGTGAAACCACATCTCTCTGGATTGGGAAAAAAAGAGGTCATTTGGAGGGAACAGTAAAGCATCCAAAACATCTGTTATCTTTCCCCACCTCCAACTTCATGCTTTTGTTCTGTTTCTTGATTGTTTTTAAAATAAACTGTATTTAAGACAGCCGTGAAACGTCACCCTGCTGGCCCTCGGGCTGTGGTCAGTCCCACTTTGCCACAGGGTTCTGGGAGCAATCAGGCTTTGAGAGAACCACCTGATTAGAGCTGGGGATGCTCCAGAGAGGACAGCAGAGGACGCTCTGGAGTGCAGTATCCTGAGCAATCTGACAATCCAATGAATTAAGCGTTCAGGACACTTCATCATCTAACAACACGCTTTCCTGAATGGACAAAGCAATGGTTAAGTGGCTTAAGTAGTAAAACCCTCTGCTGGTTAAATTGTCACAATCTCAGTGACACTTCCACTATGTAAACACCATCTGTCCAGATGATGCAAAACATCTTAAGTGGGCCAATAAGATGGAAACAATTTCTTTGGGAATTCCCACCTCCTTCCTTTTTACAGGAGATGTAAATGCACAAAGTAACAGCACACCTATAACGGGCCACAGCTTCGGTCTTACACAGAGGAAACAAAGGAGACTAAAAAGACGACTGTGCTCACCGTCCAGTTGCCAGCACTGAGATTCTGCAAAGCCCCCGCTGCCGCTTCCAGAGTGTTGAAGTTCTGGCTTTCGGTGAGGATGGAGAGGTACAGTCGGACCACATCTGGCTGGTACAGTAACTCAAAGCCTGCGGGTGGGAGAAGAGGAGAAGGGAAGCAGAAGGCAATATATGAATAAACACATAATACATCTTTATTTAATCACATATGAGAAAAGCCAAGAGAAAGCTGCACCACAGAAAGAAGGGCTTCTGCCACATCCAGGATATTTTATCTACAGTTGTTGAAAATGGAGCACACAGAACTCACGGATGGGACATTCACCCGGGCTGAAGGTTCTTTGCTTACTTCAGGTTGACAATCCTTTCAGAAATCTGTGCTACGCTCTATACTGCCTAACAGGCTGCCTAGAGTAACGAGGTGTCAAGAGACAGTTTTTGTCTGCAACATTTCTTACTTTGCATGTCTAGACTGGGTTGCAAATTCACCTTGCCTTCCAGCTTCCATTCAAATCTATCTCCACACCTTCGCAGGCACGAACAGGGCCAAAGAGAGCGAACATCACAACGGTATCAGCCTCCCCCTTCTCACACCCCGGTGACAAAAGAAAGATGCAAGACGCCAAAGTGATGAGAATTCCCAGTTGGTAGGGGCAGGGAGAAATGCTGGCTCCCGTTCCAATACCGGGTGAATACACCAGCATCGTACCGCACCGGGAGGCTGCGACAGACACACACGGGAACCGAATATCCCGAGTCAGCGGCTCAGCTCTGCACTTTGAGCTCGGCAGGAACGAGAACTATCCCCAGCTCGGCCGCAGATTTCCTTCTGTGACGTGGAGTAACCGACAGCAGCATCCGTGTCTCCGCTTCCTCATCCAAAGGATTAGGGCTTATCCATCCACCCATATTAAAAAAAAGGGGATCTTACGCAAGATCATTCCAAGTTGTTGCATACTTTGAAGCTGTTTTTACCTATCCTTCTTCAGTAAGCGTGGCAGGACACACTGCATCGATGGGGGAAGAGCACACAAGCAGCCAGTGAAAGGACTCGTGAGACAAACATGGTCTCAAAGACCATGGCGCTGCTCAGGACATGTGAGCAAAAACCCTAAACGCCCTGAAGTGCTCTGGTGAGTGCAGGAGGCACAAGCAACCTGTGGTCAACACAGACTCACCTGCAGTCACTGCAGTGGGGAGGCATTTCTGGATTGGTGGCTTTTGGGGCGTTTGCAATAAAGTTCAGCAGGCATTAACTTAGGAAAGGATTTTTTGGAAAACACGACATGAAAGAAAGCATAAAGGTAGGAATGAGCTTGGGCAGAGAGGAAATTTGAAGCTTGTTTTGAGCAGAAGAATTTTTTTTTGATTTGTACACATGAAAAGAATGTTTTTCACATAACAAGATGCTGCCCTAGAAGTGTAGCATAATTCACAGTAAGTTTTCCACCAGCAAGGCAGGAAACCTACAAACACAAATCACTCCCTCTTCAGTACTTTCTCTTCAAACTCACCCCTCTCTCATATACATACTTTTCAGCACATATCACAGATTATCATATTTCAGACACCTCAGATCAAATCTAGAAGCAAGAAAACTGAACAATGCTGTCCTATCAAGCAGATATCCTATCAATTCTTTTCATTTTCAAATTCCCTGTTGCTTTCTGAAATTAAAGCCTTACATTTCAAATCTGCTTCTCTGTATTTTTCACATAAGTTATTGCTGTGGGACCACGTGAGTCAAGATCTCAGAACTCAATACTTTAAACCTGGCGTAACACTGCCCATAAACACAGGCCACGTTGACTCCCTCCTCCCAGGGTTCTTTTATCCCATTGGAAGCAAGAAAACACCCTTCAATCCACCAAGGGTTTCTTTGCTCTGTATCAAAAGATCGGTCTATGGGTGAGGATCCATGAGCTCCTCTGTGCTGGGTCACACTCTCCCTGCTCAGCTTCCCACACACATCCCAGCACCTCTGTGCTCTTACAACAACCAGACAGTCACCCCGCTCCCTGTCTGCGGCTGGTTTTAAAGCCACCACTTGCTGGCTACGTGACACCCTGCAGACACGTGAGAAGATGGAGATCCCCCCAGGCATCCCGTCAATCCCCACCTCTCACTTTCCTCTTCTCCAGTGTCCTCTCCTCATGTCGGGATCATCGCCCCCTGTATTGAACGCTGAGAAAAACTGTCATTACTTAAGACATGAAGCATGAACAGTTGTATAGTTCTTCCCCATCCCTCAAATAAGTCTGTGATTATCCGACTCCAACATGACCTTCATATTGCCTTTTTCCTCTGCCACTTCACCCGCTGAATTGCCAATCTAAGAACTCCTCAAGAAAACACACCGCTGCCTGATAAGCGTGCGGCGTTCCTGAACACCAACCCTAAAGAATCTCTTAGGATGCGCTACTGCAATTTTGACACTGTTATCTTTTAAGGAAGCTGCGCTGAAATGTCAATCAGATCAGAAGAGATGAAGGTGGGTTCATTAACAGATAATATTCATACAGAACGTTCACCGCTGCCGCACGGGAGCTCAGCCTTGCCCCTGGTTGAACGGGATGAACTGTTCCGGTCTTTTCCGAGGGCTTGCTTTCAAAGCACCTAGTTATAATTTCATTGTACTTGGCCACAGCCCCACACATCCACCCTCTCCCGTATTTAAGTGCAGTTCACAACGTGCCCCTTCTGTCAGCCCGGGTGTCCCTTTTGGCTGGATGCTCCCCCTGCTCTCCGTATGGATATGAAGGTGCCGTCACCTCCTGGGGACAGAGCCACATTCCGGTCACGCGCCTCCCACCCGCGTTCTGTCATTACCCCTCTGCACGCATGAAAGACTCTCCTTTTTCCTACTCACTAATGTAAAAGCATCTCCAAAATATCTTCACCTCCTCTCTTCAATAATTCACAGCATTCCCTCTGCCAGTTCCCAGCACGTTTCTGCTCTGGGACGTAACCCCTCAGCAGGTTTGGTGGGTGATTCCCACTCACTCCACACATCCCTGCTTTCCAGCAGCAGCTGTTTCAGGCAGAGTCAGCAGGTGCCAGTCACCAGACAGGGAACTCCATCCTCCCTCCCTGGCGCCGTGCTCCCAGCCCCGCAGCCCCTCTGTGCCAGCCTGGGACACCAGAAAGGGGCCGCAGGAGCTGCCAAACCAAGGCCTTCCCATGCCCCTGCTGGGTGGCTGCTCATTAGTGGAGATGAGAACGTAATAGCCAGAACGTTCCTGCTGCACCGGAGGGTTTTTCCCTCATTGACAGCAAGCTGACACTTTTCATAAGCGTTATAGTCCCTTAAAAAGAAACAAACAAGTTTTATATTTTCTCCATCTGCCTCCTGTCCTAATGAATCCAGCTCTGCTATTTATAGGATGCAATTTGTCTGAATTATTATAAATTTCCTTCCAGTGTTGTGTGGAGGCCTCGTGCATTTTTCCATGAAGCACTTCAAGCACGTTCCTGGGAAGCACAGCTGGTCTCACCTCCATTAAGCACCTGCTTCTCTTCAAAACTGATTTCCTTAATTTCAAGATCATCTTAATTATTTTCTCAGGTAATGCTACTTTTGTGCAATATACAGCTAATTGCTTATATCCATTTTTTTAAATGGAAATGAGAAAAGAGGGTCATTAGTGATAGGTAATACATCAAACCAGAAAAACATCCACTGTTTTTCTTTTTCTTTAAAAAGCTGTTTTAATTATAGCCCAGATTCAGCACGACCCTTAAAAAGATAGTTTCTCCTGGAACAAACGAGACCTTTCCATGGGTTACAGATTTGTGCTGAGTTGCAATCTAAGCTCTTTCCTCCTGGAAAAGCATGAGGATAAGTCATTTATTGCTTTTCTTCCTCGCAGACAGCAAAGTAAACAAGCTCACTATATTAGCTTTTGTCTTTCTGAGAAACGAAAAGCCTTGGTCCCTGACGTCGTCGTGTCAGATGCTGTTCAGTGTCTCAGCACCCCCCACCAAGGCCGTGGTGTGTACACGGAGATGATCCACACCAGACTCGGCTCCATCAACACACCGCACTCTCATCTTTCTGGAAAAAGGAAGATGAGTTTCTTTGCAGCAGAGTCACTCAAAATCAGCAAAAGGATTCGTTCTGTGTGGAGTTCACGCTACCAGGAGGTGCCAAGTGGATTATCCTTTATTTGCCCACAGAACAGCAGCAGCCCAGACAGCAATTTCAATCCTGAACGGAAAACACCTGAGGAATTAACCGGGGGTGATTAACCACCTCCATCCAGCCAGCCTGTGCTGGGAATGATGCAGCACTTCCTGGATTATCTCCTCCACAAACCTATTTGCTTTCCTCTTGGCAACGCTGATCCTGAGCCCATACTTAGCTCCATTCTGGCAATAACATAAAATATCACACCAGGTGCCCATCTCTGATACGCCAGCTTAATCCCAAATTCAGAGGACTCTCTTCGGAGCAAGGTTGCCAAATCTATTCCCCTTCACCACCCACCCCATTTAGGATTTATTCTCCCCCTACAGGCATGGGAAATTAGACACAGGTGGATACTGGTCAGATGAGAGCTCTGCTGCTGCTGTGGCAGAAATGTGCTGCTTCATCTTCTACCCCTACAAAAACTCTGAGTTACTGTTTGAAAAAAGAGGCAGTTTCATACAAAGCTGGAAGGATGCTGGCAACACTGTAGGAAAAATGAGAAAACCCTCTAGACCTAGGGAAAAAACCCAAAAGATCGCTAAACCAAACTCTGATAGCAACTGACTCTGGCAGTCCTCATGGGGATATTCACGAGTGGTTTGATTTGAACCAGTTTTGAAGGGAATTTCTCACTTACTGTGCTTTGGTTCCCAACACAGAGCAGCAGCAGCACCACCTGGGCTCCTTTTGGGATGAAACTAACTCTAAAAGCACTCTGGGGCCACCCCAAGGGTGTTCAAGGCCCCTCAGCTGACTAATGTGGCCAGTTGGAGCACAAGATGTGCTGGCTACCGGCAGATGGGGCGAGAGGAGCCCAAACCGCAGCTTCTCTGCAAGGTCATCTACTAACAGGCTTTGCAGAGTAAGAAAGCAGCTCCCTAAGCAACTCCTAAGCTATGAGCCAGAAAGAAAGGGGGGGGGGGGGAGACAAGAAAAAAAAAACAACAAAAAAACAGTAAAGCATCATGTCAGTAAAAGAAACGAACAATTTGATTCTGTGGGAAAGAAAAGCTCCTGGACTCCTGCCCTCTGCCGACACCAGGCTGGTAACTTCATTACAGCCGCTGCCGGGTTCATTGTTTGCAAGTTAAACAGTTGTAATCCAGAATTCTTTGCTACAGAAACGTTCTCAGAAGGTGTCAGCAGCACATCACCAGCCCAGCAGCTCTGCCCACCCCTGGCACCATCCCCTCTTCCCACAGCGCCGCTTCCAACAGACTGCAAGAAAAACCCCAGAGAAGGCAGGGGGGAGGCAGCTGGTTACTTTTATAAAAACAGTAATCAGATCCTTAAAAAACCAACCCATCAGCTCGATTCCATCTGTATGCTGTGCCTCGGCACCCGCTGCACAAAGCGGCTTGAATGCCAACATAAACTTGCAAGATTCTTCTAATTGAAAGGCTTAACAGTAGCGAAAACGCAGCCAGCGCCAACAGAGCCAAATGCTTGGCATAATCGATGGAGAACGCGGCTCCATGAAGATCCATGGGGAATACTGAGTGTCACACCCCAGAGGCAGAGCAAGCTTCTGCAACCAAGGAAGAAGAAATAATAGGTGGAAAGTTCCGAACAGTCCCTGGAGCTTTCACTTAGCACAAGTCAGGGCAGGTATTGCGCTGACTGCAGAGATTCAATCAGGAATGCAGCATCCAGCACCGAGCAGCAGCTCTGAGGACAGGCAGAACAGCCTTTGAACAGCATCGAAAAGAACAACCAGAGTAATATGGGACACACGAGACTCAAATCAGGCTTGAGGGAATGTTTAAGTGGAGTTTTTCTATTTAGAAACCGAACACCACAGTGTGTGACCTTTCCAACTCATCCACTAAGTCACACACAAGTTCTAAAATTACGTAAACTCCTCCCAGCTCACCACGCACTCCCCCGAGGAAAGGGCGGATGCCAGGCTGGTTAAGAAGGGAGGCAAACACCCCCCAGCCCAGAGGCTGTAGGAGGAACGTACCAGCACTGCTGAGCGGGGAGGTAACGCCGAAACCCAGCGCCGGAGCCAGGCTGGCTGCAGGGAAGGCAGCGAGCGAAGGGAATGGGAGGACGAGGCAGCGCAGGAGACATAAGGATGCCTGGGAAAGCAAACTGTCTTTTGCCATTTCTATTATTACTCTTTACATTTCCCAAGCTCCACAAGCTGTCATCAAAGTAACTTCTCTGACAGAGAGTGCTTTGTAAGAGATTGGTTATATTCCACTTCATACCCAAAGAATATGCAATTCAACAAAGAGATGGCTCAATCAAACACAACCCATATTGACCTTACGTGAGTTCCAGCACTGCTGGTTTCTGTGAGCAGACATTTTAAAGCTAATACAGAGTTTTCCCTTTCCAAAGGCCCTGCAAACAGTGCTTCTCCCAACAGCGCTTGACACGCTGCCCAATAACAGAGGCTTTTTTTCAAGCATCTGCAGCTAAGTCTCTTGGCAACTGGAGATGTTCCGTTAACAACCTTCTCTCCTCTCTTCACTAATCAGCAGCAAAGGCTCTGGAGGACCAGTACTTAATCAGAATCCGACTGTTGCTGTGGTTAACTGGAGCTCTTCCCGAGCTGCTGGAGGAGCAGGGATGGGATAACTGGAGCTCTTCCCGAGCTGCTGGAGGAGCAGGGATGTGCTGCCACAGCCCAGGGCAGGGGATTCCTAGCACCAGGCTGGGGCAGGGGAAGGTGAGATGCTGAAGGGCTCTACTAAAGGGAGAGGAGGAACATGGGTGAACTGCGGCGCGTCTAAGTATTTGTAGGTCACCTTTGGCAGTGGCTTTTGTTTGGTTTTGAGAAACACCATTGGTACAAGCAACAATGCTTAGGACCCAAAGTTAACATTAAGCCCTTTGGCTGAATGATTAAAATGGATGGTTCTCGTAAACAGCTTTCCTTGCCGGTCCCAGAAGACTCGCGTCTGACCTTGGAGACTTTAAGTACAGTACATGGAATGTTAACACTTGCTCTCTCGCCAGTTCCTCTGATCCAAAGTTATTATTTACCTCACAGGGATAACTGAATGCATTTTCTTTTCAAGAGAACACGGCAACCATATTATTCCAAAAGCAAGTCTGTTTTGAAATGCAGTTTGTATCTAAAACCCAAACATTCAATAATACTCTCTCCCTCTCTCACACAGACAGAGCAGACATCGGACTCTCCGCTCTGAGCTAGAGATCAAACACGATCCGTTGGAAGCACAGGTTCCCTCTGCCCACCCCCAGCTCACCACACTGTTTCCAAGCCCTTGGAAGGCGCTCCAGGCCCTGCAGCACCACTGCAGAGTCTCAGAACGGGACCCGGGCCAAAATCCCAAATCCTGGCTCGCACACAGCGTAAGCGAAGAGGAAACTAATTGGCAGCACAGGTCTGCCAGCTCCGCGGGCTCCTCAGCAGGACACTGCCAGCCCTGCAAGGGCACCGCGCTGCCGGAGCTCCGCACACCGGGACAACCAGCCGGGGGCGGAGGTGCCTCGCCGGGAGGAATTCTGTGCCTGCGACACCCCGACCCGACCCTTCACTCTTGGCTCAGCTACTACAGTATTTTAAGACAAAGGCAGATTAGGCTTATCAGGCTGGTGATCTCAGCGACCGGGCATCGATAGCTGGGAGAGCAGGGATGCTCCCAGATGTGGGCGATCCTGCCCCTGCCTCCAGGGAAGCTTCTTCCCGGCTCCCTCGGGTGGGACACAAGGTCTCTGACGCCCAAAGGACACAGGGCACAGTGATGATTGCACTGGGGACTTCTTGAACAGACAGCAATTTGGCCCATGGATACAAGATCAATACCAAGCGTGTCATCGATCATGTTGTGTTTCCCTGAGAGGGAAAACCTGAATTTCCAGATGCCGTCTGCTACATAACATCAGCGGACAAGGTCAAAAATCCACACTTATTCTCTTAATCTCAGTGCTGGCGCTGCTACTATTGACCATGGTGCTTCCAACATGTCTGTTCCCTTCTCTTCCACTGACTCGTTCTCCTTCTCCTCTCTGAAAGGACCCAGATGGCTGCGCCTGGGGATCACTCACGTGCCCCGAGGGGTGTCTCCTTGTGCCTGGCATCAAACAGCTCTATTCTGTCACCCTTCCTTTTTAGCCACAGACAGCACTTGCAAGCACTGCACAATCCACACTAGAAATAGGAACGTTTTCCCAGCCTGGCTGGCTCACCCAGCTCCTGGTGTCTGGGCCACTTACACCAGCAGAAACCACGCCACAACAATCCAAATCCTGAGCGCTGCCAAAGATGACCCCCCATTTGCACCTCTGGAAAGACACTGCCATGAGGTGACTCTATGGAAAGGCTTATTTGATACAAATAGGTGTGAAAATGGACCCCTCTTCTTAATGGGAAAAGCTTTCAACCGGAGGAGTCTCTAGGCTGGCACTTGCTTACTCTCTGCCTTGGTAGGGCTTGAATTTGCTGCTTTTCGGAGCATATTGCAAGCCTTTTCCATTTAGCTAAGCTTTCCCAAAGGAACAAAAGGAATAGAGAGACGGCTGGTGAAGCTAATGAGGATTGGGAACTTGAGGGAAATTATTACTTTTCACATTATATAAACAAATGGGGTTTTACAACTGTACATCCGTGAATACATGCCGGAATATGTGTGTTTTCAGGGACTTGTCATTAAACTGGAAAAACTAAAGCCAGGTGAAAGCATTTTCCTTACACACCCACAACCACCTCCAGCTCAATAAAGCTACTGCTTTTCTGATCATCGCTGCCACCTGAGATGGAGGAGAGACTCCTTTCACTGCCCTTACTGCTGCCCATGCCTAATTGTCCCTCCCATCCCACAGGAGGTTCGAGCTTACTATATAAAATGTGTTTATTAAAGAGAGAAACACTGAGTGATTCCCTGAAGGATAAGCCCATAAAAATTCACACCACAGCTATGTCCAGTAATAAAAGCCAATGTGTTGCAGTTAGTGTCTTACCAACAGGTCCAAGAGCCTCATAACAGAAAAATGCCTCAGAACCAGCATCACCACTGAAAATTGACAGCTCTGTTAAGGGGCTCCTTCCTTCAACTTGTGGCTGCCTGGACCTATCCAAGTTCTTTCCTCTGGTCTTTTGTGTGCATTTAACTAAGGATCATGTGTTCCAAATTACCCCTTTTTGGCCACAAGACCCTGTAAAACTCAGCTCTGCAGCTCCAGATGCCAATCAGCTGCTTTGGCTCCAGGAAGCCAAGGAGCTTTTAGCTTCCTCCCAGCTCAGCAGCAGAAACCTGTCTGCAGAGAAAAGCTACTGCAAAAGGAATGGTGCATTAGTCCTTGGCTCCAGATGCCACCTAAGTAAATTTAGTTTATTAAAAAAGATTCTGACGTTATTCAGAACTGCTTGGATGTTGAACAGCTTTATAAACTTACTGTCATAAAACCCCAGCGAGTAGGGCAGCAGAGAAGAGGGGATAAAACGCTGCAGAAGACAGTTGCAAGGCAAAATAAAAGCACCTACATGGTAATACCTATTTGGTTGAAACATCTACATGCCCTTGGACATTAAGTACCGAGTTATGGAAGAAAACTCTTCCTCTCCTCTGCAGACCTCTCAAGTGTCTTCTTTCTCCAAGAGGGTCCGTGTGAGGTGCGCGGGGTCACGAGGCTGGGTACGGTCCCTCTGAGCATCCTCTCCTGTGACCTGGCTCCCAGGGGACACACTGCACACGAAAGCTCACGTGTGGACTCACCTCCCCTCCTCCATGGATGCCATTTCTCTCCACCGGGCCTGTGCTGAGGACCCACAGCACCCCGGGGGATCAGCCCTCTCCGCCGTTACGCGCTGGGTGCTGGCGCTGCATCCCAAGCAGCAAACCCTCCATCGCTCGGCACTGACAGCACCGGGGCTGCTCCGTCAGGTGAGGGACCGTGGGGCTTTCCACCGCCTGCGCTTCAACCCGCTGCCGAGGGACTCTCTGCTCTGCTCGGGAGCCGGCAGACTCCTGACAGGCGTCCGCACTGTCAGCGGCGGGCGCCGCGTGGAGCAGCGAGACACGATCGACAGCCGCTGTTTCCACGCGGGCTGGCGCCTGTCAGGTTCTCCCCTTTGCAGCCTGTCGGAGTTTTGACTCCAGAACCAAGGGAAAAACAACGTCAAGAGAAAACCCACAGTCTTTCAGAGCTCACACACACAGCACTACGCTTGGAAACCGATTTGAAAGCTTCTTCCTGGCTTACTCATGCTTCACCGAGTCTACTTACACTTCCACTTCTCATCGTGATTTTTAGATAAAGTCTCATAAATGTTCATAAGCCATTACACAAGTATTTGGTTATTCACATCAATTCAGTTGCTTGTTAGAGGCTCGTCTGCTTAAGGCAGTGAAGGGCAGCACAACTCCACCACTTGAATTCCTCAAATAAGAAGGAAGAATAAATCTGTCTATTCTCCAGTGGATCTACCCTCACAGAAACATCAAACACTTCAGAATACTTCCCAGTAGAAAGGAAATATTTGGATATAAACAACTAGCCTATTTTGGGGAAAGGTTATCGGAATCCACACTGAGAAGCTGGTCCAGCCGCAGCCCGGAGGAAGGGAAGGGCAGTGATTCCTCATCACCAGGACCGACAGCGGAAGCCTGTTTGGTTCATTACAGGCAGAGTCCTGCAATCCTGCCTTTATAAGCATTTTATAAGCAAGTGCCATATGGAAAGACTCCCTCACATTATTAAATAATTTATTATATGCCAACCCAAACACTTCCTCCAATCCTGTCTGTGTCCTGAAATTGCTAATTAGTTCCTGCTACAGTTTCCAAAGTCAAAAGTGTGTTTCAATTCCTCTCTCTGTTTCATGAAAGCTGCAACACCCCCAAAGGCAGCCCAGCGCCTCTAATCTGTCTCAATTACAGTCACTTCGCTGCTGTCAGGCAATTCAAGTATCTCCCAAGCATCCAAGAAAAAGAATTTGATGTTTTCAATGTCAAGTAAATGTCAGGCCAGAGTGGAAGCAGCACAAACAGAAGGTTTTCTTCAACTTCTCTAACAAAAAATGGACCTCACAGCCCAGGTTTTCAAGGTACAGTATTTGGGAACTTAATTCTTACGGATTTCAGCATAAACTACAGACCTTAATGCCTTCAACAACAGAGATTTTCCACCCATCCTCAAAGCACTGCATCCAGGCAGGGGCTACAGATGGTGAGAGGCAAGAGAAGATGCTGCTGCTGCTCCTCCCTCACTTGAATGGGGATGCTCCGGGACGAGCCACATGGGAGACACGGAGCAAAGGGCTGCTCTTTTCCTTCTGCCAACCGTTTTCTGCAACCATTCTTTTTTAGAAGAACAGGAAAGTTTCATAACCACAGGCAGAACTGACACAAAACCAGCTTTCCCATAGAATTCCAGGTTTCCTGGAAACACAGATCTTGCTATGAAACTTAAATTTGGACCAAAACATGAGATAAGACATTATCTGGAGAGAATTAGCTCACTGAAGCCTTAGCTGTTCAAACACACACACATTATACAGCCACAAATAAATCTATTTGCAAGTTAAAACAAAAAAAAATAATAAAGAAGATTGGGGCCCCAGCATGTGGCATTGAATGAGATACTGAGTGGGAATGAATAGAAGCAGCAGAGACAGTTTTCAGGGGTACCAGGGGAATGTTACAGGGCACCCACTGCAGCCTGGCCCCATCCCTCCCATCCCACAGCACTGCCCGCACCCACCGACCACCAGAGAATCATAGGAGACAATTTACAGAGCAGCCACAGCAGGCACTGCCTCAAAGCAACTCCGACAGCTTCTCTGAAACCACTTCATTGCTGCTAAAATAGTGAAAAGGTCCCTAACGCAATAGCCACTTTGTTCAGGACAGTTTTCAATTTCAATGCAGCTTTCTTATGGTAATATTTTGCAATTAAAAACTGAGCTTACAACTACCCATGTAAGAGATTCTAAGCAGGAGCTGACATTTACTGTGGAGGTCGTTCATGCCTATAGAAAACTCTGAAAAGGTCAGCATAAGTGTAAATAAGGTGAGATACTTCCTCAAGAGTATCGGAATGTCCATCACGTTACAACCTATACCCATTTCTATCCGTTCCTACAGGTACAGCAGCGTTACCAACACCCTCATGGCTTCTCATGGGCCACCTCAGGCTGTAGCTGGGTCTCGACATGGGCCCCCAGACTGCAGTGAGCGGCACCACATCCTCAGTGCTTTGGAGAAGCCGGGATCCAGCCACTTGGAAAACTGCTGGAAGAGTTTAATTTCACTGGGTTTAGTCTCAGCGTTGCTTTCAGCAAGCAGATACGCAGGATTTGGAAAGGAGCTGCTCGATAGGATTTAACTCTTAGGCAAAACCTTGCAGAACTGCCCAAATCTAAGTCACGTGTGCCTTTACCAAGCCTTAAGCTTTAGACAGCAGCACTGCCCTAAGGAAAGCCCTCTCCTGGAAGCAGCGCTCGTGTAATTGAATAAATGGGACCCAACTGCCCTTCCTCGTTCCTTGAGAAATCCCAAACACGCTGCAATGCGACCATCGCCCCGCTCACCCGTGACACTCCCCATCTCTCCTCTCAGACACCCCCGCGCTGCCTTTTGTGCTCCGCAGCAATCACCAACATGTTTTATGACTCAACGCACAAAGTATCCCCAAAAGGGGAGTGGGAAACCTGCATTTGCAAGGAATGCAGACTTCCAATTTCCTAAGTGCTTAAAGGTCACTGGGGACACTCCAGTTGAGGCAGATCCTTTCTCTAGGTTTTATTCTTGTCCCCTCACATTTTGAACGAGTCTTTGGAGATGCTTTTCTTGCTCATCATTTTTAAGCTCTCAGCAGGACAAGATGCAATTATATGCTCAATCATGATTACAGATTTGCTGGTTGCAATTTTAGAAGTCTCAAAACAAACCTCATTAGATTAAATATTCTTCCTGGCTTTGTATGAGAGGGACAACAAGACGACGTTTCCAAATGGAGTGGGTTTGCTACCCAGCTTGTTAGCAGAAGCTGGTAAGAAAGATATTGCTTTAGGAATCAGGAAACCTCATCTCTGTCCCCAGCTCTGCCACTGAAACGCCATTAACTGCACATCTCACTCCTCCCCTCCCAGGCTGTCTCTGTCTTCCCTACCCAGACCTGGCTGCTCGAGCAGACTCTCACGGCGTGTCAAGCACTTACACTTTTCTGAGGTTACTGGTGAAAGACAATACGAAGTTACTCTAAACGTCTCCTACAAAATCAACAATCCATTCAGCAAGGTAAGGAGAGCGCGAGGCGTGCAAAACATGACTGAACTGGACATGAGGCAGGAGGTTGTTCTTCGCAAACTCTCCTTCCAGAGAAGCCTGGATCACGTTCTGTTCCTAAACAGACAAATAACATCTCATGCTATTACAGATTTACAGTTTTCCCTGTCACCAAGACACTGAACATTCAGGGCTGAAACTAATGGCCTGAGAGGCCAAAATAAAAACGCTCTCCTTTCTACCACCTACTGATCAACACTCACCCCCACCCCCTGGAAACCCCTGGGTCATGAATCCAGCTCTCGGTGGTTCAGGGCAATGAGCAGTTGGATTGACATTGTTTTATAAACCAGGCAGAGGTAAGATTTCCCACCACCCCCCCCCCAGCTGACAGGTAAATTTAAGCTTCTGCTTTACAATGTAAAATCCCTGCCTCTCAGCTCAAGGTCATTTTTCTTCCATCTGCAGTTAGAGGTAGATGGCACATTAAGTCACATCACTCCCCTGTCACGCCAGAGAGGGGGGAGCTTTTAAGCCTGTGCAGAGCACTCAGGGTTATAGAAATAAATACGGCTTTATATAGCAGCTTTCAAATCCAAGATATCTCAAAGTGGTTTACAAAGCAATGAGTCAGATAATAGGGCTGCAGCAGCAGTGTAGGTAAACGCACTAGCAATTAACGTTGAGAAAACAAAAGTCTTATTTTTTTTAATTCTCTTTATTTGCCTTCCTGCAAAACATGACTGCAGCTCCAGCCTGACTAATGAGCATTGGTGACTTCTGCAATTTAGAACGCACAGTTCTAAATTTGACATTCCAGTTTATTTTAATTTTCAGATTAACTCCGTGATTAAAGCTCTCCATTAACTCTAATAAATACTGTTCTAGCAAAAGTGGAAAAAACACTAGCCACCTTCCTGCACGTACCTCCCGTCCTGGCTCTGTTAGAAGGAAGACCTCCTCGTCTGGTCTCTGGTACCTCCATTTGCAATTAGCTTGGAATCACACAACTGTTCCATTTTTACTCCCCCTTCTCTTCCCCATCATTAGCTGTTACAAGCACACCCTCAAAGACTGATTAACCTAGTGTTGTGAGGACTCCATGGTTTACTGTGCTGACACCAGAAAAAGGACATATTGTCTTTTAAAAAAGCCATACCTTGGGAGAAAAAAAATAATTAAAAAAAAAATACAATCAACCTGAGATTCAGCAATTAAGATGCATTTTCAATATATTCTCCTTTCCCAGGTTCCAGGGACAAATGGGCTCTCTCATTCCTCCCACCGGAGTCACCCAGCTAGCTGTCAGGGATGAAGCTGTTTTGGAAAAACTTTGTCTCTAAAACAATTGTGCTTTGTTACAGACCGCGTCTTTTTGGCTGACTTTGTAATCAGTTAACAAGAGTGACACGGAACAACCAGGCTGAAAGAGTCTGGGAGGTCACTTGGCTCAGTGCTGAATTTAGACCAGGTTATTTATGGCTTTGTCCAGTCAGGTCTTGAAACCCTTCAATGATGGAGAACCCTTCAACACCCCTCTGAGGAACCTGTTCCAGTGCTTAATTATGGGGCATTAACCTGCATTTTTGTGGGCAAAAGAATACCAGACAGGACAGGAGAGTATCCCAGACAGACGCTTTAGGTAAGATTGGAGAGATGTCTGCCTAGCGTCGAGTTTTGAAAGTATCTGAGTCACGTAGGCTCCGAGAAAGCTACCCACATTCCTGTTACTCCTAAAGGCACAGCCTTCGGAACACTCACCCGGAGCTAAAACTACTCCCTTTACTTATGCACACGCTATTTCTGGAAATGTGGCAAGGGATTTAAATCAACATTACGCCATTTTCCTGCCTCAGCTGTTCTGAAACTTTCTGCTGTTCTCTTAACTTGTCAAGTACCTTCGTCAGCAGAACTTCACCACAAAACTTTTGATGGACACCAGAGACAACCGTAACTTTGTGCAACAAGGTCCTTGTAATCGATCTTGACATGATATTTCATCTCTAAATTCTGACAGAAGCTGAGTTCCTCTTCCTTGGGCTTCCCCATAATACTGGCTGGGCAATCAGGACAACTGCCTGATTCGCACCCTGTTTAAAGCATCACCTCATTTTTTACACTTACACTAAAAGGGGGGAAAAGGTCTCTGAGCTTTTGTTATTGTTTCTTAACTGAAACTGCGTAAGCAGCATGGCAGAAATCCAGTATAACGCAGCAGGGATGGACGGATGGATGGATGGAGTGAGTTTGTCTCTGCAGTGATTGAGTCCCAGGACCAAGGCAGTTACAGTTATGTGGGATAAGCACTGCCCCACCAGCTCCTGCTTTTATTCCTGCCAGGCTTTCTTGGCACATTCTTATCTTATAAACAGTCCTTAAGCAGTACCTGTATGATGAGCTATGCTCTGCAATAACAGGCATTCTATATTAGAGTAACAATTAGAATTGCTGGCAGAATAGAAATGCTACATGAGACATGCAAAAACATATACACAAACCCAAGGGTGGAGAAAGAAGAGCATTAACCATTCCTTGCTGGGGCAAACAGTACAGGGAAAGCTGTGAACAGAACATGACCGACAACTATCACTTTCCATCATTAACTATTTTATCACCAGAAATGTTGGTCAAGTATAAAGGACATGAAAATCCAATCAGTGGTTGAAGGGTTAAGGTACTGCATTGCCAAAGAGCACACATTGCTATAACTAAAGTAAATGCTGTAGCTGGGCTGTAAAACTTGCCAAGGTCTGGAATTATGTATTGGTTTCTGTATACACCTTTCTATACAGAGCATCATAAATAACAATTGAACTTCTCCATAAAAATATAAAGTATAATACACGTAGCAAGAGTACAAAGCAATTCACAGTATTACATGTTCTCAAAATGCTCTCTACAACATGAACTTCTCAGTGCGTTCATACAACGTCCCACTGGGGAAAGCCACCACCCTCCACCTTTAACAGAAATCATGTTTTCATTTAATTTTTCTCTCTGCGCTGCTAGCAACAGTTGTGATACACAATACTCTGGCAGAATTCTGCTGTTTTCACAAATGTATCGTGCACAGTCCATCTGCACTGGTTATCACAGCAGCGGTGAAGATACCGGTAATTATTCCGGTGAAGGCAGTGGAAGCAGCAGACACTCCACAAAGGCATTCACTACGGTCCCGGCATCTGAACACCATTAACTTGCCTCGGGCCATGCAGCAAGCCAGCAGCAACGCTGGAATGTGAAAATGAGACTTTCTTACTTCCAGCTCTGCCTTTTGCTGAAGCCCCAGATCGCTCCATCTCCTTCGTCGCTGCTGTAATTACCATGTGCCTGAGTGGAGTTCCTGCTGTTCAGTTTTTCATAGGCTACTTTATTATGCAAGTATATATTGGCAGTTCTAGTTTAAGATGTTATAACCACATGCATAAGTCTCATTTTCTGTGCATTTATAACTTGGCCACAAATTCACATCAAGCTGGAGAGGGAATTTACCACCTGGGATTCTTGTCTTTTGAAGATACTGCTAGTTATTGCAATAGATCTATATTCTTGGTGTCAGCCTCAGGCAAGGAGGAGCTGGAAGCTGACTACTGGAGTTACTTTATAGTCCCATGAGAGCCACGGGTGAAAGGACTAAAGGTGGAGAAGGAGAACCTTGTCTCCTACTGCCAGCTCCCCCCCACGCACTGAGGAAGACTGAACATTCAAGAACGCAAGAGAAGGCCAAAGAGGAGGAATAGTTGTGGATGTTCATTCGCTATTTCCAGGATAACAAAGTACTTTGAGGTGAGTCAGATTTTTCTCACTCAGAAAGAGTCTGAAACCATTCAGAGAGCGAGCTGTCTCCCTAACTCGTCCTGTGTGTGACCTCTGGCTGTTGAGACAGAGGCAGGAGACAAAGGAAAAAGAGGAGCTCTACAAGCAAATTATAGCAGAGCCAAGGAGTGACAGACAAAACCAACCACCTTATGACCTCAGGAAGAGCTTTGTATTCCGAACTCCGTATAAACACGGAGCTGAACTAAATTTCATATCACTACAATAGCTCCCCCACCTCCCAGCAGTTGTTTCCTGCTGCTCCCTCAGCTTAAACCCCAAAGCTACACAACCTAAAACGGGAAAAGCCATTCTCACTCCCAGGTGTCTGTATTAGGAGGCGTTAGTGGCATTGACCTGTCACAGTTGAACCTTCTTCTCCACTTTACGTTGGTTATACATCCTCCATGTAGCAGAACTCTTCAAGTTCCCAACTCTAATCTTCCTGACAGAGAAGGCAATCCCTTTTAACCGGGCAACTTATGGGATGTCCGGTCACACAAGCGTTGTGCTTCTCCTCACTACACCTGCAAGAGCCTCGCTGTCCCACAAACACCATTTCAGCTCTACCAGCAACCCAGCCTGTCTCATCAGTAAATACAGCTTTCCCTGGCTGTCCCTGGGGAGGGAGCAGGGGCTGTAAAGCTGGGCTCAGCACCGCCGAGGCTCTCACATGCCAGCGCACAGCGGTTTGACAAACACGGTAGCAATTACCAGAATGCAAAGCCATAACTATTCTGCACATTCCCGAGCAGACAGATAACACCAGAGCAAGAGCCGGTCCCGTAACGGTCGCACATTCCTCTCGCATGATTTGGTGGAACATCTAAACCCCACAGGCTGTGTGAGTCCCAGCAGCACGACTGTGCACAGACACGGTGTAGGGGCTCAGTCGTATCGTTAGTGTTTCTCCCAGAGAAATATTTGTTTCCTCACTGTCTCCAAAGTAAGAATGTTGTAGGATATAATTATATTAACAAGTGAAAAGAATTGGCAGCGGAATTACGAAAGGTCATACACACTTGAGAAAAGCAAGGCTGAACTGCGAATCCGTATCAATATTTGGATATTCCTGCAAAAATAACTGCTATGAATATACAATATTAAATGCCTACAAGAATGTAAGTGATCCCACTCACCGACGACGACAGGCAAACTGCAGGTAAGGCAGACGTACACCTTCCACCTCAAGGCAATGCTGACCCTACCACAACGTGAGTGTACGGCCGTGGATAACAAACGTACCCAGGGGCTGACAAACACTGCCAGACCTGGGAAACTACTGACCTACAAACATCACTTAAGTCACCTGTACATCAAGAGAGAGCTAAAAGAATATAGCACCTGGAGAAAACCACATTTGGCCTACAAACGAGTAGCAACATGACAAAACAAGCAGACCATACGGGAAACTTGGACAGTCAGTGATGGTGATATAACTTACCTCCCTCTACAAAAGTTTGCTGACTCCTACACAACAGAGCACTTTGTCTTATTAAAATCCAGATTCTGGCAATATAATGCAACACAAAAGCACAACCGTGCCCTTTACATGTTTGCCAAAGCCCTGCTGCAGCAGCACCCCAGGAAAGGCCCAGGAGATTCTGTTCAGTCGCTGCTGTTCAATGCATTGCGTGACAATCCCTCGCCAGGGGCACCGGGTAAAACACGCTTTCTGGGGAAAATCTGCTGCTTTTAACCGCTCCGCTAATTCAACAGCTGTTAAAACTAGGCAGGGGTTATTTTGTTTTTTAAACCTTACGCCGCTGAGTTATGTAGAAAGAAACAGAGGTCATTCCGTGGACAACACCCTCCAAAGGCCAAGCTGTTCAAGGCTCAGTACCTGCACAAAAGCAACAAGGAAGGAACAACCCCTACGAACTGTGCTAATGATTTATTTTATGCAACATCTGTGCAGCAGGTGAGCTCATCACAAGACAAGACTGTGAATGCCCGACTACTAGCACTGCTTTAGCAATGCCACCCAGCAGCTCCGGATGGGTATGACACCAATCCACCACGAAGAACTGCCTGGTCCTGGCAAGAGGCAGCGAGAACCAAAAACTGCCAGTGACAGGGAGAACCAAGTGAGAAGTGACAGGTGAGAACGAAGCAGTGTTTATTCAACAGGTTTCAAAGTCAGCTGTTCCTGAAAAGCAAGGCAGACCCTTCTACACATTCCTTCTCCTGCCTTGTTGGTCTACATAAAACTTCTCAAGCAAGAACTGGAGAACATTTCTAATCGGGTACAATCCTACAGCAAGTTTCCTTTTAGGTCCTCTGGAGTACGTGCTGGGACTAGGGCTGAGAAGCCAAAGAAAAACACCTTCTCACTTCTGCAGATGAGTCACCACCACCCATCACCCCTCACCTCACCTAGAGTTTACAGCAAACTTGTGCTATCTGTAAACTCTGTAAAAACCTCTGTAAAAAGAACAACACTCCAACTGGAATGATTTTCTGTTTCAAGGAAGTTTTATCAAGTTAACTATTGGTGACAGAATTTTGCACTCCATTTAAAATCCATGCTAAATGAGTAGCCATTAAACCCTCTCCATACCTGACTCATGCAAGAAAGGAAAAATCCACAGGTGCCTGCTCTGAATTCCTCACAGATGTTGGGAAAAAGAATGAGAATTTACATGTACTGGGCTAGAGAAACTTGGGCAAGAGCAGGCTCCGTGTGGGAATTCTCCTATTCAAGGCAATACATTTTCTCTGACTCAAAGCACTGGAAGACAGATGAGAAACCTTTCACTGCTTTGTAAATTATGAAAAACATAGGGGACCAAAATGAACACTCTGCTTAGTAAAGCAACAGAAATAAGAGATACTTAATAATTCTGATAGGGATTCTCAACAACATGCATGAAATACTTAAAAGATGTTAATACAGGAACACGTTACTTGCTCTCACAGTGGAGACCTTCCAAGTCCCTCAGTTTCCACTAGCAGGCACAGGAGGGGTGGGGATGGAACCATTAATCAATCAGTTCTACTCACTTATTCACAATACGACAATCAAAATGAATGATTGAAGGGAGCTGGAAAGGGCAGGTGAGTGCTTGAGTCAACTTGTAAAGACTTAAAAAAGCAAATTAAAACAGCAGTGAAATGAGAACAGCAGCTAATCTTAATTACAAACCCAAAGTCAAAGTAAAGCTTCAGCAAAGTTTCTCTCTCCCTTCACTACATGTTGCCTTTAGCTGAAGACAAATTGCCAGCATTTCTGTAATCTACTAAGTTAAAGTCATTACTCTGACAGTGCCAGGAAGTCTAATTTCCTGGAGCAGTAACACAAAGATTTATAAGTGAATTTAAACACTCACCTTCTGCAATAGAAAAATCTATCATCAGCATCAGGCTACGTGGAAAGTGACTGAGGATTTCAGATAATGAAGAAAGAAGCAATTCACCTGCTGACAAGTTCACCCAGAACCTCATTCCCTACACACCCAGGCTGCTGCCCAGGGTAAGTGTGTACACAGAGCTGAGCTTCCAAATAAATCCAGCTTTTCTGAGGTCCCTGCTGCAACAAAATAGACTTGTTTAACTACAGGCAGCTTTAGCAGTAGGTCAGTATTTCTGCTTGACTCTCTCCTAAACTTATGTTCCCATTAAAATGGAAGTTGTCTTAAATAATCAAAATGGAAAAGATAAATTAATAACCACATTAATAACTGATTTAAAGGAGAGGATGGGTTAGCTCATCCACCAGGCTGAATGTAACTGCACGTTTCCTTATGGCTAAGAACTTTCAACTCCCTAATGAGAAACTGAAATCATATCTGAACTTCAACACCCAAAGCCCCTTAGAGCACCTACTTTTATGCCATGAGATGTATGTGCACAGAAACAAGAAACCATGAGATGTGCTTAAACCGAAAAGCACACAGGTCTGGATTTAATTAGGAATAATCTGCTGATTCCATGTTAAAAGCTGGTTTGCTCTTCTGGACTTTCTCCTCCTGTGTTCCAGCACCGCTGAACAGAGGCAGACAATCCAACACCTTCACATCAAGAGGATTAAATGTTGTAACCTTTATAACATCTTCAGAGGGCTGACACATATCAACGCTGATTCTTTTCAGAAAAACCTTATCGCCCGGTCTGCCATCCGAGAGGCTGCTTTCCCCCGCACAGATATGATTAATCCTGATCTTCCCCCCCGTGCCCGCGCCTCCTGTCACCGCTGCTGCTCAGAAACAAGGGCTCTGTGAAGGAATGTGTTTAACCTGCACAGGAGAAACCAGCGCTCGGGCTGTGCCAGTGCAGAGACCACGCTGCACAGTTCCCACCATCACTGACCTACTTTATACTGGGGAAGGGATTTCAGCAAGGCTTTTATTTTTCCCCCTCCTCACAGAAGCAGCAATTTTTGAAAGTAATAAATTTAGCCAGGCTGCTTGGACAGCATTCATGATTTCTTGGTGCTGTCCCCTTCTCATATGGCTCTATGCAACCTCTGATCACTGCCCCAAAATTTATCCTCTCTCTGACTGTCAGAAAAAAAAAAAATATGCTCCTTTCAACAAAAAGGAAACAAGAAGCTTCTCTTCCAGCCTTTCCTCGCGAGGACAGCAGTATTCTGGACACTGCCAGAGCATATATATTTATTTTTTAATATCAGATGAGACAGCTTCTGAGAGCACTGCAAGTTCTCCCGTCTGACATTATCCAGTTTACCACAGATAACAACCCAGAACTGGAAGCTCTCCCCTGCCAGAATGCCTTGCACATAGAATTATTAAAGGCTTAGAAATGGTTTCAGGGCTGCTCAAATGCTGTGCTGCAGCAAAATCTGATTTCCATTAAAAAACCCAGAGCTATGAGAAGAAAAGAAGACTCTAGTTCATCACTCTGAAATAAAGAATTGCCTTCAGCCATTCATTCCTCTCCAGAACAAACAAATTCCAGAAAAAAAAAAACCAAACCTAGGATTTAAACTAGGTAATAACTCACGAGACCCTTGGGACTGTTCAGGATATGAATGTGTTCCTAAACTGTCTTGAACAAAGGCTGAGAAAACCACATGTTTTAGTGGGAAATCATGATGTCAGGTCTTGAAACCTCACCTTTAGATCCACCAGACAAGTGCCGTAGATGCTGACTATCGATTACAGGAACCTTGACCCCACCGCATCCCAGGATTTGTTACCTACCACAATGGCCATTTGCTGCCTCGCACCAACAACCCCTAGTGCTGCAGTTTCATTTGCCCACAAAGAATTCCACAGGAAAACTCACTTTAATATGGCTTTAATAATACATGAAAGAGATTAATCTGTAATTGTTGATTTTTGAAATAGTACTTCACTGTGTCACTCAAACTGAGTGCTTTTGATCATTAAAACTTGCATGATTTTTCAATCTTGGTAACGAGGTTCTGCTTCAGATGAGAGCTGATCTCATCAGAGCCAATTATACTCTATGGCATAGATCTGACCTGAGCTTTTAAGGTTTTTAAAACTGCAATTTTATTTTTCTTATCTTACCGAACAATTCAAAGTCCTAGAGAACTTGTTAGAACCTTTAATATCCAGGAACTCTCAGATAATCTAGATGCTTAGCAGGAAACTACTAGTAAAAAAAGTGAGAAAAATGCATCACTGAATTTATTTTTCACTCTTAGCACACCAATGAAGTTTCTCATGCCTTTTTCCATGTCAAAAGGCTTCTTTCAAAATGCTGTGGGATTAATCTCCTGACCTAATCTAGCATGAAATATGTAGTCAGACTAGAATCTATTCTGCTTAGATTAAATGAGGGTATCTCAAAATTATCAAACAAAATCTCTTGAAGAGTGTGTGATTTCTAACAATTGAATAGGGTAACGAGCTGTCTCCCATCAGATACGCCACAACTCTTCTACCATTAACACAGCCACAGGAAAGATTTTTACCTTATTTTAAAGAAGTTAAGCACAAGTCCTGGATTTCCACCTTTTCCTTTTAGTGGCACCTACATTCCAATCACATCTAGAGAGGAATGAAAGTGCTGAAGCCCTTGCTATATTTTGCACCCCTTTCTTATTCTGCCTCCTTAAGACATCTCCTGGCTCTGCAACATAGCCATGCCCAGCCCAGAAGCCGGGACATTGAAGCGAAGGTTGGGAGGAGCCGTTTCCCGCAGCTCTCCGAAGGGGACGGCATCGCACCTTCCAGGAGGTGCATTACTACCCTGTGCAATTACACACCCAATGACATTAGTGCTTACGCATTAGCCTAGAAACCGTCCCCATTGTAAAGGGTATCTGCAAATAGATTAGACCCATCTATTAGGATTAGTTTGCACATCATCAATGAGAACTTCACCGCCCATGATTTTCAGTGGGTGCAGCACTTCACCTGTATAACCTCGACACCACTGCTGGCCAGCAGGACACCTCTACGGTGTTGGATACGGCCTCTGCTGCTGCCCACAGTTAACAGCGGGGAAAGCACAGATCATTATTTGATCAAGGTGACTAAAGGAGCCTAATTCAGGTATCCCAGTCCCAGGACCTCTCCATTGAGTCGTGCTGTCTCTTTACACTCTCCGAAATGATACAAGTGCTGCACAAGAGTTTAAGATTTCCCTTCTGAGGAATACTCGGGTGT
The DNA here is from genome assembly GCA_033628505.1 of Tringa tobata. Classification (NCBI taxonomy): domain Eukaryota; kingdom Metazoa; phylum Chordata; class Aves; order Charadriiformes; family Scolopacidae; genus Tringa; species Tringa tobata. The sequence goes on from JAHREE010000158.1 coordinate 1,171,269, forward strand.
TCTGGGTATTCACAGCTCATTAGGGTGCGGTGGGAGAGCTCTTCCTGCTGGGCTGATGGGGTGGCACCGCAGCAGTTGCCATGACAATGGCTGGATCTTTGCAGTGACATTGCACACACTTCAGATGAAAACCTGTGCAAGTCTCAAAACACCATCCAATGCTCTAAGAGGCCTGACAAGATCCCAAATCATCCCCTAATCTCCAATTAAAGAGTACCACGCACGCAGGAGGAGAATGCAGATTGTTTGTGAAAGATTTCACCTCTGCCACAGCTGATACCCAAAAGCACAATGCAGAAAAATTTTCCTGTGAACCTCCCAATTTTGAAAACTACAAGTTCCACTCCCGACAGACCGGGAGGATGCTGCACTCAGGAGAAGGCTGGATATCAGCAAAGACAAAAAAAAATGAACTCATTCCCTGCCATCACTCTCCAACCTGTCGGAAGACTGAGGAGCTACAGAGATGCCAGGGAAGGGAGCAGGTTACTGGCAAATGCACTCACCTCATGCATTTCCCAGCTCCTCACGTTTGCCTCTCGTGCAGGAGATTCACAAATGGAGTTGTAAAGGAAGAGATCGTGCACTCGCCCCTCTATGGAGTCACAGTCCCCTAACACCAAAGCAGATGGGCTTCTGCAATTCAGCAGCTCTGTGTAAGAGCTGGTTATACCCAGTATTGAATACTAGATAACAACAAGCACTGACACATCTATTGTTTCAATTAACTGAAGACAAGAGAGATTAGCCCGATACGCTCATGTCTGCCGTCCCTTTCAGAGCCTCCACCTCCCAGGCTACTATTTCCAGAAGCACAAACATTAGCATTACCTTTTGCTGCTTCAGACCGCTTAGGCAAATCGAGTGTATCAAAATTCCTGTCCAAGTCTCCATTCTTCTTTCCTGTGCAAAAAAATAAGACAACAGATGGAAAAGGCTGTCAGCATACTGACAGGTGAGTTAGTGTCATGTGCATCTACAAGATGAGAGAAGAGACAGACTCAGAATATAAATCTCAGACCATCACCCATATTTGTACGTCTCTGACTCGCAAGCCAGCGGCATCGCTGGGGGTTTAGCACGAGCAACTCGGACAAAAATCTGTGCTACTTTCAGGTTGATCCGCAAACATACTTAGTATTAGCATTTCAGTGGGTCTTAAGAGTGCTTAAAATCTTGGAAAATTTTGCTATTTCCCTTCTTGGCAAAGCTATGCCCCTCCCTCGAAGCCCAGTTTTTACTTGTTATTTTCACAGAGGAATTTTAACCTGAATCTCAGGTTGAAGCAGAAACCAAGCAGCAGAGCAAAAAACAACATTCTTATTGCAACTATCAGGCAGGAAGACCTAGATTTAATATATTGTACAGGCAGCAGCAAAGAACTTCACCTTGAATTGCACTTCAATCAATAAAGTGCCATTTTGACTATTTATTAGAAGCTAACGGAAATAATTCCATACTTTTGCTAAGAGACAGTTTCAAACCATTACCTCAGCTTTAAATTAATACAATCCTTCACAGAAAGCAGAACAAAACCTGGCCTTTAGTTTTAGGCAGGTTGGGAATTCCAGGTGATGTGAACAGCTGGGGAAGGAAGGGTTGATTTTCACCCCCTCGGCTCCCCCAGGGAGACGCAGTGGGATCAGCAGGCACCTCACCATCAGGGAGCACTGTCAGCCCAGAGAGGGGTTTGGAGGGAAGCACAGGAACCTGCACGGCTTCTGAGGACAGCAGGGAACAATTTAGCTTTCCCAAATTATTTTGAGGGGAGGAAATCAAGTTATTTAGTCCCTGTACCTCAATGGCAGTGGGATGAGTTCAGAACAGCACAACTGGAGCTGCCGGAGGTGGCTTCTGAGCAGGGGCTGCTGAGGGGGTTTACAGAAGGGCCGAGAGCCCCATCGGTCCTGATGCTTAGAGCCAAACAGGAAAATGATCCTGGAAAATGTAAATCTAAAATGTGGAAATTATTCCCAGTCTGAGTCTTGACTGGGAATAGGTCACACAATGGGAAAGGCTGACCCCTGCTCCGCTACAGCAGGGAGCGGGTACAGGTTCTGCACAGCACATCCAGTGGCCACTCTACCTCCCTCTTGACAAACCTGCATATGCAGTACTACATAGAGAGGAAATAGAGCTTTTAAATACCAATATGAATATTTAGAAATAACATCAAGAGGAAAAAAAAACCTCAAGATAGTATTCTGTCCCCTCCCTTTCTTTGGAAATAATCACAGGCTTTTGTTTGGAAATGCCAACACCGAACACCAGCCAACTTTCACTACTGCGCAAAGCAAAACATGCACCTAAAAGTTCTGTTCATCTGAAGTAATTTGCTTCATTATGCGGAGCAGGAAAAAGCCCATCCAAGCTGCCAAAGGGCCATGCAGCCGGGTACCATGCCGTTCCTTTGAAAGGTATCACTTCCAAAGGACGGGACAGGAATTAGCTGCCCTTTGCCGCCCTCCATCAAGTTTTCACTCCATGAAAGCGCCAGGAACACGTTGCTTGGGGAACCAAACGCCAGGAAGGAAAAATGCTGTGCATCACCAAAGGACACTGCCTCTCATAATGGCAGCTGAACCCAGTTACTGGCTGCAAACCCTTGTTGATCCTTGGAGCACTGACAGGAAAAAGCAGGGCAGGGGGAGGTAAAAAAAGCATTGAAGGAAGTCAGTGTTTAGGAAAGATTACAGACTTAAGGCAGAGCAGTAAATGTGACTCCCTCTTATCTACAAGTAGGACAAACTGTTTTTCCACATGACCCCAAATTTCATGTCCCTGGCATTAGCTAGTTTAAACCTCAGAACATTTTCTCAGAGAGCCAGACCTTATTCACCACAACTACTCATTTCAGACGTTCTCTCTGTAATTTAAAAGTTGGGGTTTGGTATTTCTATCAGCCCTGCAGAACTCAAATGGCACAGGAAGAGTGCGCTCTCTGGAAAGCCGTATGCAGTATGTACTTGTGCACGTTTTCAGGAGCAGGTTGTCCAGGAGAGCAGCGTTGGCTGCTGCATCTTTCGAGCTGGCAATGTGGAAGCTGGTGCCTGTTTCCTACCCCATCTTTCATTGAGACAGCACACTGCACCTCTGCTCTCTGGTTCCTCTCTCCCAATTTCTGGGCCAGAACACAAACACTGTCCCCCTTCTCTGAAGCCTTTGCCAGTTTGTCTCTCAGCCCTCCGAGAACTTGCAGCAAACCCCTCGTGGCCCAAAGCAAGAGCTCCCAGCTGTTTATGAACGGAAGCAATTCAGAACACAGAGATCTGGCCAAGGGGATTTCAACTCCACAAATTACCTGCTTAATCAACTTGAGCAAGGGCCAGGTTCAGAAATACCTGAAGCACCTATATTTTCCAGGGCTTTGCTCCAGAGAGAAGGTGACCAAGCTGTAAGAAAACTCCAGAAGAAATCCATCTAGAAGGCAAAGTATTCAGTCTGTGGCCCAGCTGGTATTTTTCCCATTTGATTTTCACAGGACCCACAAGTATTGGTTTGGTATTTTGGTCTTGGTTTGGATTTTCTAAAAAGGTCACCAAATTTAGCAAGTTCAAGAGACTGCCAGCTACAAATCTCTCAGCCATCCCCTGGCCCGACTGGTATTGGGAGAAAACCTGCTTCACTGTGTGGTTCTGTAGCCCTGAGCACCGCTCTGGCTCTCAAGCCGGCAGCGCTGGGGCAGAGGATGCTGAAATGCCCACACCAACGGCAGAAAAGAAGTTTCAGACTCTGTTTTTGTACATCTCAATTTCTGCCCTTCCATGCATCTCCCTGCCTTGCTCTCCAAGTTTTCCAGCCCGAGGCATTCCAGGGAAAAGCCAATGCTGTTGGATCAGAAGCAGGGCTCCGAACTTTGGGGCGAGCGAGCCAGCTCCGCACAGGGCTCTGGCAGGTCTGGCTGCGGGACCTGGCACAGCACCCTGGTTTGGGAAAACAGCCCGACACGAGACTCACTTCTGCAAGAAGCAGTTTACAGTCTCTGAAACAGTGGGATTAACATTCTTTCCCTCTCCCACTGAATTAATTTTCCTTATGTAAGAAACAACCAAAACGTGACCTTTGGCATTTTCACTCTGTCAGACTCCCAGTGGGGGCTCTGAGGTGCGACCCAACGTTATTAACCACTAATGTTGCTGCTGATCTTCTGCAAATTTCGTTTTGCTTTGCCGGATAATCAAAACAGCTATTCAGTTGGAGCATTTTTGCTGAAGGATTAATTCCCAAACGCCTTCCTTCTGGTTAAAAAAAAATATATAAAAAAATTGAAGGGAAAGAGATGTTCCTAACAGCCCCTTGGCCTCAGCGCTGTGTGTTCCAATTGCAGTGTCACTTACTGGGCTGGGATGAGAACTTCGGGGTGCACCCCCCGAGGTATTTACTTGGGGAAGCTTTGCCCAGCGAGTCCCGGTGCCAGGACACAGATGCAGCAGCCCAGGGACGGATGCCCGAGCAGGCAGAACACCCAGGAAGACAGAACACCTATCCAAAGCTGCTGAGCCTCCAAGGCCTCTGCCACCCTGACCAGCCAGCAAAGCCCCACTCTGATACCACAGGGCTGGGGAGGCCACTTGTCCTTGGGTGTTCCCTTTCTCATGGAGCTATCAGGCCAGTTGCAAACCAATTCCCTTACTGCACTCACACCAGCAACTAATAAAACCTTGTCTTTTCTGTTCCCAGAGTGGGAAGACCAAACCGTAAGTGCTCGCTCTATTTGAGGATTTCCATGCTGCTGCCACGAAGAGGAGGATGTGCTGGGGGAGCAGAGGGAACGGTGAATGAGTGAATGAACAAGACCTCGATCTCAGCTCTCAGCCTGGCATGTAAAAGCTGAACAAAGCATATTATGGCGATGATGAAAAGAAAGTATTGCAAAGACTCACCTTGATTGAACCACTCCTCTAATTACCAGAAAAGCAGCAAAAGAAAAACAAAAATTTACAGGAAGGAAGAAAATACAAAGGAACAGTCACAAAGAGGCAGAATTTCACAGAATAGGTTCAAAATCTGAGTACTACAAGAATACTACAGAAATGTAATCAATTGAAAAAACCAAACCAAAACAAGATATTCCACTTTCTCCCTTTTGTTCCTGCTGAAAGAAACAATCTTTCTCTGTTTTCTTCCTTTTTTCATCAAATGAAAAGGTGCTTAGAGCATTGAGAGGACAGAAGGATGACTATCCCCTTTCCGAGGTGTTTGAAATGCTATGATCAATGACCATGAAATAAAATAAAATAAACACGGAAACACTGCAAGAGCAAGTGAACAAGAGGGGGAGAGAATTGATCTATTTTATAAGTCCTAGACTGAGAAAATTATGGCAGGTTTAGACCAGGTATTCACATAAATTTAATAGTGAGAAAAGGAAGCTTCTCTTCACAATTTTAAAAGCACATTTTTAATGGGTTTTAATTTTTATCTTTTAAACACAACAGTTGCCTGTACTCCTCTATCCCTCTGATCTACACACTGCCAGCTGTGAGCCCAGCGCTATTACCAGTTGACTTCCCTCTACAGAACAGCACACTGCAAAAAGGGGGCAAAAATATGTTAGAATGTACTTTGGAAATTGTCATTTCCCGCTGAAGACACAGAGCCAAACCCAAGCTGTTGCTGGCGCCTGCACTGACGCTGAAATCCACAGGTTCATCCTCGGTGTCAGACGATTTTTGAGACCAATTTGTTCAAAAAGGGGTGATCAGACGCTCTGGCTGATGAACAGACCCTCTCGGGGCAGACAGACACAGAAGGGACAGATTGGTTGGCCCCAGGGGACACGGGCACAGGCTTGACAAAGGACAGCCACCGCCTGAGAGCGCTCTCAGAGGACGGTGACAGCTCTCCATCAGCCTGCTCCCCTCCTCCCACAACACACACTCATCATTTCTATGCCTGGAAAGGGTTTTCACGACTGGGCTGCTCTCAAGCTGCAGCATGTGTCCAGGGCTCCCAAAGGCTGTCACACGCCAGTTTGAGTCACTCACTGGGAGAGCAGGCTGGCCAGGCAGGTAAAAGTCTTTCTGCCATCTTCCCCCAGTAATTAAGAGTCCCGATTTTCATTGTTTTTTAAATACAGTTTCAATCCAGTTGATGACAGGCTAGTCTGCAACAGCAAGTTCACACTTCCCTAACACACATGGAAACACGTAACATTTAAATAACATGTACAGGTCAGACCAAAGGCAGAGCACTGCAGGACCCAGTCTGTCAAGTTCAAACAATTCTGTATCGGCTCTTCGGGACCAAAGTCTTCCTTGGAGCCGGCTATAAATAGTAAGCCAGGACGTGAGTACACATGAATGAGAAGAATGGAGCCCAGAGAGAAAGCGGAGTTAATTATCTCTGAATTCAGTCTAGAATAGTCATTTCTCTAAACCAACAAAGAAAACAGATATAATTTGAGTGTCTCTTTCTAAAGGAAAGATGGAAGGGGGGTTACTAAGACTATTAATCCTCTCTTGTAACGAAACTCATTTGCAACACCCGTGCCCCAGAGGAGAGAACAGGTCTAAAAGTGACTGACAATTAAAAACTACAAAATCATGTTTGCAATTCAAATTACTGAAAGAGTGACAGAACTGGAAGGTTGTACGTTTTGGTTGTGAGTGGGAGAGTGGGCTTTTAGTTTGTTTCCAAATGTGAGAGACCAGAGGCGTGGAAGGCGTGCGGACAGGACGGCCGTGCAGAGGGATGGAGCCATGCTGGCCCCCACTCATGCTGGGTGGCCAAGCCAGGGGATGAGCCCAGAGCCGGCAGATGCAGGGAGGCAGCAGCGCAGAGGAGAGGCAGAGCACATCCACCCGTGCCCAGCAGCGGGCTGTCACCTGTCAGCATGCACCACTCCTTGGAACTCCTGTTCCAAGCCAAAGCTACAGCAATCGTGGGAGAAATTCCCAAATGTCTGTTAGTAATGTGACAAGGGAGACGAACACATGCCACGACAGCACCAGGACGTACCTCCACAAAGGGCATTGCTCTGAACTGGCCTGATGAACACACTTGCAAGAGCAGGTCTACACAGCAAAATCTACCCCCCCATCCACTTCCAGGTCTGAGCTCTTGGCAACACATACCTTTAGCTTTTTTTCCACCAAAACAACCAGCATCATCCTTCTTCTTCTTCTGAGAGCCTCCCGTGCTCGAGGTCTGACTGGCATCTTGCTCTTGGTACTTATCCGCTCCAGGGACCTCTTTGTGGACATGGTAGGAAAGGTTCCGCATGATGCACACACAGTTCTCCACAGACTGTTACAGAGAAATATATGTTATAGTAAGTATTGCACCCTCTTATTTGCAAACCATTATATTATACTGAGAGGAGTTTGGGGGAATTAAGAAAAAGCCCACCCGCCCCAGGAAAACAATGTCACTTTCAAGGAAGATTTAGTCAAGACCCCTTAAAATTAAGGTTTGTTCTTGTTCTAAAACCAATTTTATTCTTCTAAAAGTGAAGCGCTTCACAAATAGTACCCATTCAAAATGAAAATTCTCTAATCAAAAATACCACCTGATCTTACATAAGGAATACAATTCACCAGAAGATCAAACACACAGCAGAGAACAATCATATAAGGATCTTATTTTAACACAAGCCTCTTTCTCATTCTTCTAACCTTTACAAACCCCAAGAGGCCCAATTTTATTAAATTTTCACTGGATCAAAACAGGCCTTCTGAGGATTTCAATGAGAACACACGTTGTCCTGCAGTAATAGCTAATCTGTAGCACGTTGGGTCTGACAGGAGCAATGCCCTGTAGGTTGCAATGGAAACCACCAGGTGGTTACAAAATCCACTTCCAAAATTATCTGATTAAGTGACAGGGCTTTATAATTCCCTTCTGCAGTTCATCACATGGTGGGACTCAAATAAAACAACAATGCTTTACAAGCCATATTTATTTTATAAAGCAATAGTATGCTCTTTCTTTTTCTCAACAGGTTGAACTTAATGATACGCATATAAATACATTTTTCAGCGCCACAGGATGAGATGATAAAAACCAGATAAATCAAAATCCACACCTTAAAAAAAAAAAAGCCACAATAAAAGTGCTGCAGGTCTCAAGGCCTATCTTAACATCTAAGCACTACAGTCTTTGGAGATAGTGCTGAATAAAGGCTTTAAAATGGGAACTGACACCTTTGCTGGTATAATGCAAAGCACAGTACAATGGGACTCCATTCTGATTTGCAGACTGGACTTGTAAATGTCAATTAAGTAATGCTGAACAGCAGCAATAACGTCACTGACAACGCTAAGGGGCTCCTCTCCCCACCCGTCACAACCACTTGCCTCTGCTCCCCTCACCAGCCACCCGAGGTAACACGGCAGCATCTTGCTGACACCCGGCAGTAGTACCATCAATATCGTGACAGCAAGACAGGACAAGAATTACTGTATTTTCTGAGGCAAGAATAATCCCCTTCTGATACCAGCAAATGGAGGTCAGATCCCACTGCAACACTGCAGCCAACATTAATGGAAACACCCATCTGGTTTTAATACTCAAGGTCACCTTATTGTCTGTATCCTTCTTGCCAACAGCAGACTGCAGGGCGTGAAGGAGGGCATCCACCAGGCCATCGCACTCTCGTAGCCTTCTCCGCGCTTCCGCGCCATCCGAACTCACGTTCCTAACAGGAGAGATTGAAAAGAAAATTTAGCCCTCTGACCTGCACCATAAAGTTGAAGGTGTGCCTGTTTATGCTACAATTATTAAGAACTCATTACCTTGGGATGAACAATTTGGAGGCAAAGTAGTCTGAAAAACCTACTAAACCTCAGTAAAATATGGGCAATGCCCATCTGCAACTCCCTGAGTCTGAAGGAAAAAGGAACAGTCACAGAGGTGCCTACAAACACACTTTCCCGAGCTGTTGCCAAGTCCAGTGATCTACCTTAGACTGGACAGGAGTTTTCAGAGCAAACAATATGCAAACCAGAAATTTAATTTCAAAGCCAGAACTTTTAATCTGAAAAATATTTTCACCGCCTTCAGAAAAACATGTACAATCACAAGCCTGCTCAACAGTATTCATGGTCACAAAAATTGAAAAATGAGAAAGATTAAAAGCAAGCGTACAATAAGCTCTATTTTATTTAATCAACCTGTATATGAAACTATTCTTCATTGTCTTTATCCCCCATCTGCTCCAAAGAAGTCAGATGGGAGTCACCATGTACAACTGCTGTCTCCTTGACTGCTTTTTTTTTTTTTTTTGGTCTCTTTAATTTTATGGGGGCGAATGAAGTGACAAAATGATTCTCAATAGTGCTCACTGGCAAAACTTCTAAGGAGAGTTTTCTGAGAAAACTCTCTCAAAGCTGAAATACACTAATTTTGACAACACCACAACCAACCTTTCAGCTTTCAGGGTGTTTGAATTCCATAAAGCTGTACAAGGGTAGCTCTCAAAAGCTCAGGACACAATCATTACCTTCTGCTATCAAGGCCCTGCAGCCAGTGTTTCTTTCTAACTAAGAAGAGGGACTTTGAATTTCCAAGTAATTAACAAATCAATCATGGTCCCCTCCCATGTCCCTCCACCACCCAGGCAGGCAGGGATGTTAATTGGATGATGAGGAAAAAACCCACTTTTCTCAGAGACCTCTCAAAATCTGAAGACACTTAATTGTGAGCCGGTTGCTGTAACAGCACATTAAATTTCAATTAAGAACACAAATGAAACACACAGATAAATGAATCCTTTCCCCAAATCCTAAAACACAGCCTCACCTCTGGCAGTGGCTGGTACAAGGCAGGTAAAGTGGATATTAAAATATGGTTCCACAGGATATACGGAGGAGAGAATTCTACACGCTGTTTTTCCGTCTTCAGTTGTATTAATCCTCTCGTATCAAAAGCCCAAACGTGAATTTTAATGTAAAGTCTTTATGAAACTGAAATTAGAATTCCAATTCTCTGTGATACCTTTCAGGAGTTAGAACAATAAACGACAGTAGCTCCACCTCCAAGCACATCTAGTAAAGTGGAACGGTACTTGTTAAGCCTGAGGGTGACAGAAACGCACTAAAAATGTTCTTATCTGGAGCTGTGTATCACATTACTTATTCCCTCATTAAGTCTTAGAAAGAGAGAGCTGAAATACGTAAGGAACACTTGCAGACTTCAAAAAATAAATCAATTTTTGCCAAAACCAATCCTTCACACCTTTCTTGCTCCACAGTCTATTCATCAGAGATTTTTCTCTTGCCCCCTTGTGCTACCACACCTGTAGCACTTTGGTTTTACTCCTTTGGTTATCAACAGCATCACAATATTTTGTACCCTGCTTTCTTAATATTAAACCTAATGCAGATCAAGAAATAAGGTAGACATTGATAAGGTTATAATTGAAAAAGATACTATAGAAGTGCGTCAGTGAGGCCGTGGCTTGCTGATATAACTTGCTGTATCTTCAACTCGAGAAAAATTTACTGAAAATTAATGCCTCAAGAAAAAATTCCCACTTACATCATGCATAAATAAGCATGAAAATTCTGCAGAATCAAATTAATAGCTAATTAATGCTATGAATAAGTTATCCAGACATCAAACTTTGCAGTTTTAACGTTGTAACTAACACATCAGAAAAATGTATCCTTATGAGCATCTCATGCAGAAACATCTGCTCTATAAAGCCCCAGCACCCTTGGGATTCTGCTAGTCCTCCCTCCCCGGGTAATGACATTCCTGCAGCCCATGGGATTTATCGAACAAAAAAACCCCTTTTCCTTGTCTGTAGCTGTAACCCAGACCTACTGGAGAGCTCAGCCCCCATCCTTCTCCACAGAAGCCTGGGCAACACAGACCTTGGAAAGACCAAGCCCTGGGTGACAGCACCTGCTTCATAGGGTCTGCTTTTCTGCTGCTCCAACACCGCAAAGCAGTGAAGATCTCCCAGTTCCCGTGGGAATATCTGCATTTCAGACGCATGCACAAGTACACCAAACGTCCTGGAGCACCGAGAAAGGTGAGTGTGGTGAAAACGAAGAATGGAATTGTTCTTGATGCACCTTACAGATCTGTTACACGTTACGGAATGAAAGACCGAACTGAATCATGTTCCAAAGGAAACTTTCAAACTTTCAAAGTTTCTGAAAACCCTTCTCTCAACCAGGGGACATTTTCCAGCAGGCATTAACAGAGGATTCGTCATCGTCTTACAGGGGTGACACTCCACAGAAGGAACGCGAGGCCTCACCCAGGGCAGAAACTTCCTGAAACTCATGGAACAGGGACAGACAGGCAACACGTGGCATCCAGCCCTGGATAGAGAGAGCTTTGCTCTTCACTGAACGTTTCTACACGTTAGACAAGCATCGGTTTATAGCAGAAGAAATTTCTTTAGTGGACGGAGCGTTTGATACAAGACACTGAACGGAAAAGGAAGCCAAAGCCCTTCCTCTGTTACGGAGGAGCTGGGCTGCCATAGACCCACGGCCCAAAGACTTGAGAATTAAACACATTATCTCAGGGACTCACTTGCTGGGGCAGTTTAATATCGAGAACCTCTACAGATGAAGTCAAAGACAGTCGAAGTTTGAATAACTTGAGACAGGAACTCTGCAGGGCTTTTGAGGTGCTGATTATGGGCAAAATCCTGTTATAAATTAAAATAAAGCCGACTGCCTGTCCGAATGGGTGTGAACGGGGAGGAGGAACTACCTGAACTACCTTTACAGGAGACAGTGACAAATGACAGCTGCCACTTGTCTCTGGTGTTCTGCACGCTCTGCTTCCCCTGCCTTGTCTCTTCACTCCAGAAAGGCCTCTGCTGCTTTCCCTGACTTTCCCTCCTTTCAATACTTTTCCAGGACTCCATTACGTTAAAAATGTATTTTAAAAACAAAAGTATCTTTCTCCCATCACACATCAAAGGGCAATAGAAAGCAAGGCATGGAATTACTGTCCATATTACATCCTGTACATAGGAAGGAAACCAACTGTATGAGTAATTCTACGTAAACCAGTAAAGCACAAATCTCATTCCAGAGATCTTAAATCCCCAGCCTTTAGCTGGAAAAAGCGACCTGGGTGGTTCCTCAAATTCTTGGAGTCCAGACTGCAGCCAGGACTAACGAGAGAGGGTTTGTTAGGATGTTCAAATATATGCTTTCCCTGGGAAAACAAAACAGAGCAGCACTAAGTAAATGTTAAATAAAAGTAAACACCTACCAGCATAGAAACATATCAGGGTGGGAATCCAGCCTGTTGATATTAAAGACTTCAGAAAATGGCAGGGAACACATTGAGAAATCTGTTCATGTTTTAGATAACCTTATCATTATCACCAAATAGTCTTCTTAATGATATGCAAGTCTGAATGTAGTATTTGCATCTGCAGAACAGAGCTGGTATTCATCACCGCTAAGATAGGTGAGCTGTTACCACTATCTGTGCCACACCAAAATTATCCTCAAGAGAAAAGATTTTAAAGTAATTAAATGCATGGCATTTATTTCAATGCAAATCATGTAGCAATGCTCCCCCTCTGCTCTCCCTAACAACCTGAGAGAGAGGAGATCTGGAGACCTTTTGGTTGGGGTTTTTTTTTTAATGATAAAGAGAAACTTGAAAATACAAGCAGAGAGACACATTTTGTCTCTGAACACTAAATCTAGTATTTCCAAGACTATTGCTGTGTCTGCCACCCAGCTGGGAGGGCCATCGGCTGTTACCCCCCAGCGCTGCGGAGGAAGCTGAAAGCCAGGGTTTGAGTATTACTGAACACTTACCAGCCCGCTTCAGGTCAGCGGGTGTAAAAACCACTTTGCTTAGAGACCCAGCTGCGGATGAAGACAACAGGTTGGGGACTTTGGTTTCTATATAAATAGAAAGCCACACTGGAAATTTTTAAGATATCTCCTAGTAACATTTCCACCTTTCTCTGGCGGAAACGTGATGAGAGCCGAGAGTGCGATGAGCCCTTTCCAGCAGCCTCTTGGCGCAACATTGCGGGGGCTCGGATTGCCCCAACGAATCCTGCTTTTTACTACAGCAAACAACCTTCTAGCAGCTATCTCTGTGCTGCCAGGCTGGAAAGGGACGCCGGCTCCTACGTAGTCTGTCCCGGCACTGTTGAAGAAAAGGAGGATACCTGACCCAAACGGCTGGGGTTCCCTAGGGGGCTGAGCTGCGGCGGAGCTGCCAGGCAGTACCTGCACCTCGTTAGACCTCAACTGGCACCATCACTGAGCCTCCCCTCTCCAGTTTTCTGCTGATAAAAACCAACAAGATTCTCGCAAGTATAATTTGAATTATGTTAGTTGTTCTATCCACGTGCTCTGACAGAACCCTTGCTATAAAGCCACCTTTCCACGCCCACTCTTGGCTTCACTATTAAGAAATTTTTATTTGGATGTCAGCCAAAGGAGATTGATAAATAATAGTTGCAGCAAATGTACTTTATTTCCAAGTGTATTTCTAGGTACTGAATGTCCCAAAGGAGGAATAGACAGCATTTTAAAATCATTCCACCATTTCATGCAGAAATAGAATGAATTCCATACTTCGGTTCACATGAAATACCAGAAAGTTTAATTGGTATTAAGTTCATTGTTCTGAAAATAAAGAGAGAAAAAGAAAGAAGCTGCCTGTGACACAAAGATAGCCTGATCCAGGCCGCGCCGCCCAGAGAGCCCTGTTTGACACAATGGAGTTTGGCAGCAGACAGCCCAGTCGCAAATCAAGCGGAGAACAGTGTAAAGAAAATGGAAAGAAGTCAAAGTCCAAACGAAATGAAGAGAAAGACAGGGAGCTCTGCTGATGGCCATGTTAGGTAGGGAGCAGCTGGGGAAAGGTGTTTTGGATCGGGGCAGGAGATCCCACTGGAGATTTCTGCTCCACTCCAGCATCCACTCAGCAGCTGGGAGCTGCAGCAGAGCACATGGCTGCCTTGCACCTAAACCCCTTCCAGCTGAATTCAGGGATTGGTTTGGGTTCGTTGGTCAAACGCTCAGAAGAGGACATACCAAAGGCCACCCCTGAAGACAGACTTTGCCAGCTTAGTTTGGGCTTCAGTGACAGAGAGCAAAAGACCCACCAGACACTGTCAGGTCTCTCATATTCACGTCAGCACAGCCTACAAGAGCTCCCAGCAACAAGCAGGGGCTCAGCAGCCAGAACAGCTTAACAAGGTACAGATGTCAAGTCTGCCCTTTGCTATATCCAAAACATCATGTAATGCCTTTTCAGTAAAATGCTGACTGGTTACCTCCCGCCTGACCTACTTGGAGGGCCCCAGCTTGCTCCCCTGTAAGGCCAAGCGACGCAGGAACACACTACACAAGAATTCCATGGTGCCCAGCAGCAACTTTGCTTCGAAATTATTCCGGTCTCTGCTTGGAGGAAAGGTGAAGGGACTCTGCTTGCTGTATCACTCATGCTTGCTGCAATGTGAAAAGAATCTCTCAAATACAGAAACGAGGTGGTATTTATCTAACAGAGGATCCTGGCTCATGCCTTCCACAGCAAACTCTATCCATTCCAGCCACTGCAGGGAGCTTTGTGTCAGTCTCGCTCCTCATCCCACCCCACGAGAGACGCTTCCATAGACTGCCTTCGCTGACAGCCAAGGGAGAAGGGACCTAGATTCCTTCCTAAGTAATGACAGAAGGCAATAAGCAAGTGCACAACTTCAAATTTATACTTCAGATTTGATTGTAAAGCATTAAGGTTGCATGTAACTAGGTTACGTCTCTGCTGCTAAAATCTATGCATAATTTATTTATATTACAAGCTAAACATCAGGAACTGTCAGGAGGAACCCTAACAGCTCCTTACTAGCACGAATTAAACGCTCTGCTCATCATATAAGCCCCAGGACAGCCATATGCTGTGATCCTGCACAGTATCAGTAAGCTAATTAAGAAACTGCCTTCGCTCACTCCTCTCTATTGTGTGGATTTTTAATTTGAGTTGGTTTTTTTCCAGTCTGGGTTGGGCAGATAAGCTTCCCCCTTTTCCATGCTGCTTGTTGCCTCTGAAGTGAAGATTCACAGGCAAATTGCTCCACAGTTTTTATCTCTTTCTAAAACTGTTCCTTCGCTGGAAGTCCTTTTCCAAAGTCCTGTTGCACAGCAAAGCACTGTCAGTATCGTTAGCTCCAACTCCTGGAGCAGCAGCCCCCAAAGGCTGTGTCCCAGCCTCCAGCACCATGGGCAGGTGGGCAGAGGTGGCAGCATCTGCCCTTGTCTCCTCTGGATGGGACCATAAGGTGCTAAGCTTCATAAGACATCCTGTCCGGGCATCTCTGGTTAAAAAACTGCCCTGCAAGAGTGTACAAAAGGACTCCTTGAACTACGATAGGGGAGCACACTGATTAAGAGGAAAAGTCAACCAAATGACTACGTCAGAATGCTTTTTGGAGCATGGGAGAAATGGAGCTGCCACAAGGAGGGCTCTGCACTAATGCAAGACTCATGAAGCTCAGTTACTAACTTGCTGCTGATAAAAAAGAGAAAATAAAACCCAGCACCTGAAAACTCACATTTACATATCTCCTCTGTCCTGCCACGCTCCAGTAAGTGAAGTTCCCCTGACACCCAGGGCAGCTTGGCAGCAGTATCACCTGAGATTCACCTCCTGTGCCCTGCTCTTCACTCCACAGCACTTCCAGGGCAAGGATTGCACTGAAGCACCTTCTTTCTGCAGGAGATGGAGGCTGCCTCGAGTACCGGAGAGTGCAGGTAGGACAAATATTATGTGACTGTCACCACACACTATTATCAATGCCTGCAGGACCTAAACATGGATAGAGCTTGAAGGTAATTCACTTTGAAAGCTCTAATTCCCATGCACTTTTCTTCAGAGAAAAGCCATATATTAATCATTAATAAGAAAGGAGGGCATAAGCACCTGGCTTTGACAGCTGTTCCTGCCGTGAACTCAGCATGCAGAGATGGGAAGAAAAAATGGACACACCAGTATCACCGAGACACTCATCCAGTCATTTCCAAGTGCAGAGAGAACTCTTCTGCCAAAACGAGAGCACAGACTCTGTTTGACAAACCATCTTACCCCTATTTGCCTCTCAGACACACACGCTCCTGCTCCAAACAGCATGTGCTGTGTTTGCAGCACACACACATTCACCAGGATATCAAGACAGTGGGACTCGAGGGAGGAGTTCATTGCCGTGTACGACTGAAGCACTCTAAGTTACACCTTGCAGAATGTGTACACACGTGTACCTTAACGCTCTCTGCCCTCCTCAGAAAAAGGCTGAAAGCATTCTCATACAGAAACTCTATGTGGCACATCCTACGCATTAATGATTGACGATCAAGCTCCTGCAGTTCTCTTTCCCCTGCAGTACGTAGAACTCACAGGAACCTGCAGACACTTGCACATCATTCTCACCCTGGGTGGTTCTGGCTCTGAATCTACCGAGTCCTTATCGCACGTCTTCAAACACCGTATCTCACACTTACTGTAACTCTTAGGTTTTGATTCCATGGGACTGGACTCTTAACTTATACCTACAGGACTCCCAGTTGTCTCTAGGACCAACCACTTCAAAATCCTTGAACTAGTGGTATTTACCAACAGCAGGGGAAGGCCAGGACAGAGGTGTCAATTCCACGTTAAAGACATGAAAGTAAAAATCAGTGAGTGAAGTCCAGAGCCACTCAGGCACTAAGGAGCCAAAATCTCACCAAAACCAGAAAGAGATAGGGCTATTAAAAATTAGACCACAAAAAAGTTTATACCATTAATCTTGCCTGTAATTATGGCAGAACCGTAGCAGAACAGCAATTAAATCCATACTTCTCAAGTCTCTCGTTACAGCTCTAGCCACCAGGTTGTCCCTTCTCTTCTCAGGAGCTGATGTCGCACAAGCTGTTCTGAGCAATTTCCCGCTGAAGCATGTATGGTTTTAGTGGAAGTCAAATGGGCCCAGTTTGTTTGTGTTCCTACACCCACGGCCAGGTCTCTGAACCCTGAGGCTATTTGTGAATGCGAATTCCTGGGTACTTGGAGAATTGACAAGAAATGCCGCAACTACAGATGGTACCCTGGAAAAAGGAGCACTTTGCATCTGTTTGCTATGCAAATTAATTCATTTAACATTTGTTGACAGCAGGTCAGTTTAGCACAGGAATCGGGATAGAAAGTTAGCAATTTAGGAACTAAGTTCTACTCTGTCCTCTTAGAAGTGAAAAAATCCAAGGGAGAATTAAAAGTAATTAGCCAGAAAACAGCAATTAAGCCCAGGATGAATTTCATTTTTAAACCATTAAAATCCTTGGTGCTTCCAGAGAACTAGGAATCCTGGTGGGTATCTGCACAGAAAACAAGAAAAAAAAAAGCGAGTGCAGCAGGGCTCACTGACCCACAGACGTGACACTTTCCCCTCCAGAGCAGAGAAGCTCCTGGGAGAGAGCTGGGGACACGGGGAGGTCTCTGTCCCTGCCCGGGCCCAGGGGAGCAGCCGCAGCCCCACGGGGCTGGTACCTTCTAAAGCACCTCAGCGCCTGGGCCATAGCTGTGGGAAGGACCATGAAATGGCCTTCTTAAGAGGCACCAAGTCATTGCACTATTTAAACTGGAGGAGAGTACAATTTAAAACCCAATGCTTCTGGATTGCAAATCCCAGTAGGGATTTCGGGATTTAAATTAAAAAAAAGAAAAAGACAGTAACTAGGAGAGACATTGTCCACATACCTAAAAGAATAAAATACAACATGAAGACGTGAAACTTGTACTCCAAATGAAATAAAGAAACATCTATGCATATTTAATGATTCTCCCAGCAAATGTCTTCCTTACTTCTTCTTCAGTCCTACTTTGCTGTAACCAAAAATCCACTCAATGCCAATGAATCATTTTTGCTTTGTTTTCTACTGTTCCTTTCCAGGCTTCCACCATACCTATTTCTGTCAACCAGTTCCACAGAATATAATAGTTACATTTTATAAAATGATACCCAGGGTAGCATCTATCACAAAGCTCATGACCATTTTAAGTAGTAGAATTATTATGGACACTGCAGATCCATTCATCATATTGAGTCTGACCCTATAAACGAAACACAGCAATGAGACAGGAAACATCTTTTTCCTGATCTCAGGACAAGAACGGAGACAAAATTATCATCACCTGCACTAGTTTCGGAAAACTTCAGTCTTTCATGGTAAAGATTACAGAAAACTGCAACTCTGGTGCAGGTACAAATGTTTGATGAGACATTACAGCATCCTTCTGTCCCACACGTACCTGCACCGCACTGTCCCTGCTGCCAACCCCAGGCCTTCACCCACACCTGGGTACAAGCCGCCTGAGCTGATGATGAGGACACAAGTCCCCCTGCCCTACTCACACCTGGACACACACCAGCTCCTGAACTCCCGGAGTCAGGAGGGAGAGAGACCAAGAAATTACACAGAGGGAAAAAAAAAAGTGCTGTAGACAGGACTGGAAAGGACAATGGGATGGAATGGGATTTTAAGAAGAGGTAAAGACAAGTAAGTGTTGTTTGGTTGTTGGGGCTTTTTTTTTTTAATTACTTGCTTCCAATTATTTTGAAGTAAGTATTTCCAAGGCTCCACATTATCAAAAGAGAGACCTAGATTAAGAACAAAGTAAAGATCAGAAAGCAGTGTTAAAAAAAAGCATGCAAATAATTAACTGGCAGTTCACGCTGTGAATCACTGGGTTTGAAACAAACTCACCCACATCTGTTGATAAACTTCATTAACTGAAAAAATGATACTGAAACGAATGCCATCCTGCACATGCAATGCCTCCCTTCTGCGGGGACATCTGAATGCAAGGACAGCTGAAACCTCAGAAGTTCAAAGGTTCTCTCAGCCCTTTTGGAAGACAACACAGCACACACCTGAGGCTCCCTTCCAACAGGGACAAAGGAGGCTGGCACACCATCAAGAGGACTAACTTCCCAATTAAATATCAAATTGGCAAGCAGTTTGTAGTCTGCAATAAGCTCCATTCATGGAAAATTGAATTTCTAGAACCAGCTACTGTGTCAACAAGAGAAGAGCGGGCAAAGGGGTCTTTAAGCACTGACGTCTGTCAGACAGATGGCTGCAACAATTTATTCTCTGCTGGTGTTAACTATCTTATCTAGCTGGTGCTTGTAAGGATGAGCTGCAGAGGATTTCAACAAACAATGTGAAATTCTTTCCAGCAGTAGTAATGATAATGACTTTTGCTATGTCCAGCTTTATCCCTAGATCTGGAAGTGCTCTACAAAAGGTATGTAACATCACCCACGTTGTGACAAGAATTATGACCAGCTGAAAGACAGCTCATACCTCACCTGCTCCTGCATCTTTCCTGTCCTGGACTCGCTTTATCTCACTGCCAGCAGTAAGGAGACAGCAAGACACCTCCCTGTGCAAGGGGCTGTTCTCTCCAGGGCACAACACACAGACACAGACAAACTACCTTTTTCAGATTAGCCCTCCCTGCTAACCTGCCATCACATCTCTATTTACCTTAAGTAACTGATTTCAAGCATGAAATCACCTTCCCCCGAACCCAACTGAAGCTTCAGATTTTCTACAACATGCCTGTGACATCAGAGACTGCAGCTGAAAGGGCTGAAACACCTTTCCACTCATCAACAACAGAAGCAGCCTGGCTGCTGGCCTGGTGCATTGGAAGTGCATCAAGAACACTTTTAATTACCAAGTTCAAATTCTCTAACTGCCATACCTCAGTACTCCTCTGCTCCACTGCCCTCTTCATTCGCCTTTAAGAATACACAATGTTCAAAGTGGCATAAGCTTTTGCATGTCCTGTAAAACCAGTACCTTTAAAATAATAAAAAAACCCCCAACAACCCCAAACCACCCAAGCCCAAACAACCAACAGAAACCCCAAAGCTCTCCTGGAATGCAGACGTTCAAGTGCATCAGTGCACTGCAGACACTAATAAAAATTTATGATGTGGATTAGGTTAGTTTACTAATGATCAATTTATTGTCTACACTTACTGGAAGATCTCACATTCATTCAGATAATCCTTTTATCCCCCACCATGACTAATTTCCTCTTGCAGAACACCATTAGAAAATGAGACACTAGTAAGTAAAAACCTATGATGTCTGGAGCCTACTTAAAAGACCTTAGTTTCCAGTGGAACTGCAAATAATTTCAGTAATGGGCCCTTTCAGAACACTTTTCATTACTTTCTTCATTTGTGAACATACTCAGGGGAATAGTTGTTGCAATTTAGAGACCACAAGCCCAAGAAACAGAAATGAACCGGCTTCTGAGGATGCATTAATCAGTAGAAGTCTGACAGAAGTACACTTCAGAGCAACAGAAGGTACAATGCCAAATCTTTATTAGTTTTGTCCAATCTAATTGACTTCATCATAAAGGTGAAGAATCTTACAGGGTATCTCCACTGTTTTATCTCAAAGAAAAGCCAAGTGAGAGACTCTGTGTTTAGGGAACACTGGTTCTTTTGGTTTTTCAGACTGCGTTAGGACTCCTCCTGTTCCCAGCTGCTAGCACGTAGGCCCTACTCTCAAGGGACTCTCAGAAATGCAAATAAAATTTCTAACCAGAACAAGCTCCTTTGCAAAGAATATTAGAAACGGGTTCCTAAATGGTTGGTAGTTCAGGTCCTTAACTAGTTGCCTACAGGCCCTTACAGAGCTGTGTTGACAAGTCCTGAGAGCCTGTGGCAGGGAGGTATCCCCAGACATTGCTGCTGTGGCCACTGAAATGGGGATGTCTATGTGAAAATGAAAGATATATGATACTTTATTTTAAATCAAAATAATTTAACAAAATCCTAAACCCAGGACGTGGTGAACAGATTAACACTCCACAGCTCTGCCTTACCGTAAGCAACCAGAAGTGTTCTTGAAGACAGTTGTCCACTCAGCATCGCGAGGCTTCGAGTCCTCATTGGGCTCACTCTCCCAGCCTGAATGGGGGATGATCACCTCGTTGGTGAGCGTCTGCAGACCGTGGTTGATGATGACCATCTTCAGGGGCTCATAGGAGGACAAGTTCCACAGAGTGCCTGCAGGAGAAGCAGGAATTACTAAACAACAAGAGAATAATAATTTTTAAATACCTCGATTAAACAGAATAACCAGATTCACAGAGAATCATCAGAAGGTTAAATCATAGCATCGCCAACAGAAGAATTTCCAAAAGCACGGAAGCACTTTTATCAAGACATGCATATTGTTGAAGTCATCAAGTCCTACAACAGAGTACATAAACGTGATGTGCTACTGCAGATTAATAGGATTTTTCTGCTACATACAAATTTTGTCACACTTTTAAGTCTAGCTATACCTCAAAAAGTAAAAATTCATCCAGTGCAGCAGACAAGTATATTGAGCAAGCCTTAAAAACAGGGATGAATATATGGAGGACTATTGATCTTATGCTTATCCTCTGCACAAACAGCATTTCATTCCAGAGTCCTCTCTATTATTTACTTTCACATTTTCCTGTCACAGGCAATATCTGTATTCAGATCACCCAGTGCTACAAGTGTATGATCCTCGAAGAAGCTGAGACGCAAAACTCCTTTGTCTTTCCATTTTTACCTCAATTATGAGCCAAAGTAGGCAGAAGTCAAACATCAAAAAAACAACAGAACAGCCTTACAACTGGAAAAACACGCAGTCTTAGACAAATGATACAAGTTCCCAGCAGACCTGTGTCAGCGTCCTGACAGTTACTGCTCATTAGGTTAATTAGGACTAAAACAGGACATTTACTTCAGAGATGGTTTCTGCACAGGCCCAGCCTGGTAACACGTAAGAACTATGAGTAACAACACTGGGAGGGAGCCAGATGCACACTTTCTATCTCCAGGAAAAGTGTTAAGACTCACAAAATTTCAGAGATGGAATTGAGAAGCCAGATTCCCCAGAAGGCACAGGAAATCTGTCCTAAGTGGATACAATATAAATGTGAGGCCCCTGTGTCACAAATAGCTGTGATTTGTGAATATTGCAGTGGAAACTCTAGGTACTCACCTCTTGGTGTACACATCTAAAGAAAACTGCAGAAGAACAAGGTGCAACCTTTTGTTTCGGTCCCTTTCAATCACTCTTTTAAACCCCACATTTTTCAAACTTTAAAAACGATGAAAAATGATTTTTGATCTGTTACTTTTGTGTCACACCCACAGGGACTTGCTGGATGCTGTCCGTGGGAACAGAAGACATGCCGCAGGGAGGGAGTCTGCAGCACCCCAAGGTGCTGGGACCTTGGGACCACCATGCAGGAGCCACAGTAGCCATCGCCTGGGAAGTCTCCTGCACGCTCCAGCTGTCACTGCTGCAAGTGCCAAATGCCAAATGGCCTATTTTAATACCAGAGTTTTACCCATATAGGGTCCTGACAGGTACTGGGTGAGGACGGGAGCTGTGTCTCCGCCGGAGCAGCGAGTGGCACTTTAGGATAAGCTCAAAGGCTGATGATTAGCAGAGCCCTGGGAGTCAAACGCGATGGTGTCTCCTATTCCAAGTGATCTTTACAAAATCCAGGCATCTGTTCAGACTTAGGAGACCGTATTAATGAATAAAGAACCTCTGAGGCAGACAACAGAATGAACACCAGAATGTTTCTTTCAGTTTTTTTCTAAAACCATACAAAAATAATGCTTTTTTTGGCCTACTTCCCTTGCCATTCCTAGACAACACACTGTATGAGCTTTTCATAACCTACCTTTTTTAGCTTTCAAACAAGACTGTATAGGTGAAAGGTGGGACAACGGCTACAAGTTTTTATTTCAAAAGCACTGATTATTGTAAAAAATATATTAAAATTACTATAAGCTATAAACATAGCTATATGATTTATGTAATATCAAAAGTGATTAGGACCACAGCCATAATTTCCTATATCTCCACCTCCTTGGAGCTGCGGAAAGATTTCTAATGAAGTTGTGGCAGAATACATACATGTTGTTATCTTCTGAAATCCAAGTCTGATCAGCTGGCAGGATCTCAGCACCTATAAATGCCCTGAAGGTGTGAATCCTGAGCAAGTTGATCAATCTGCAAGTTTCTACTATGGTATCAGAACAAAATATTTCCTCTGCGAAACATTTTGAAGGTCAATCATTTTTCAATTAAAACCAGTTTGGCAACATCCAGCATCAGGAAAATCATGTTCTGCACCACTTAAAATCAGTGCGATGTCGTTAAACAACAAAATTACTTTCAATGTTCTCACGAAGAACAAAATTATTCATTAGAGCTACCAACTTGATTGCTTTTCAAAGAATGTAATAGAATTTTGGTCTTGCATATCTGATGGGAACATTTCCTCTGCGAAAAAAAAAACAAACGCCCTTATCACTCAAGATAAAACTTCTGCGGTCTTCCCAAACAGAACAGATGTAATTCCCTATCAGCTTAATCCTCATTTCTCTCTGTTGCTTAAGAAAATGATCCACTGCAAGTTCAGCAGTAGAGATCCAAGACTAGAAAGGTTGCAAGGAAGAAGTTTGTGGAATATTTCTCATCACAACTCATTATTTACTTAGGGGCACTCTATCAGTTAAATCAAGCTCTTCCCGGTGCAGTAGGGTGGGAGACACTTTGTAACTCCACACATCAAAAAGAAAGAAAAGTGAGATCTGTGGTATGTTTTAGTGCCATTTGCAGATATCTCAAGAACGTCTGATAAAACAAAGATCCCACATCTTAGATTACCAGCTGATGATCACTATTTAGCTTTCGAAAAGCAGCCAGTATTGAGTTAAAGAAATATGAAAGCACAGAAAAGCCAACGTGTCATGGCAAACTTGAAGTCGTACCCTGTTAGAAGAAATAAACAAGCAAGCCCTGGATGCTAATGTCTTTTCTTCCTCCCCCCCTCTCCCCCTCCACTTGCTGCAAAAGCCTCCAGAGATTTCACTCCAGACAGAATGAAAAACTTTCATGGCAAAGGCAGACTTTGGTTCATCACTAGGGAGAAGTTCCCAGATAGGAAGTCAAGATTTCTACCACAAGAACATCAGAATTGCAATCTGAATTTTTGAGGCTTCAAAACGCAGTCCTTTTGGGGCAGCCTTGGCTGAATGCTCCTGCTGCACTTCAACTTGGCTCTCGTTTCTCTTCACTGACTCCTGGAGCTCATTTTTGGAATGGACAATTCCACATTATCAGCCGAGGCTTTGAACGCTGCCTGCAAGTTCCCCAGCACCAGGCACAGAGGCATTGCTGGAATACTCTTCTCCTCTATATTGATGCTTGAATGTCTCACACCAGATCTAGTGATATCATTTTAGAAGTGGAATGAAATTATTCCTGGTTAGGTGGAGATTAAATGCACATCATCTGTTGCTGGACATCTGTTTAGGTTAAAGCCCTCGGTATTCCTGGTGTCTCTCAGTAAGGGGAAATAAAGAGCTTTAAATAGCAAAACCCAAAGTGGAATAAAAATACTACATTTAATTAGAAGGAGCTACTGTCAGATGATCTGTAAAACTAATTAATCAACTGGAAATGAAAGCAATCACCATTTAAAGGGAAAACATCTAGTTTGTTTTTGCCATCTCAAAAGTGACTGATTACCACTTAGCATTATAATGATATTCCTTCAGAGTAAATTATAGACTGGGTTATCCTTTCTTGAATCTAAAGAAATAAATTCATTCCTTCTCAGCACTCCAGAAATGGATTTTGAGTAAACTAGAACAGTAGATAAACAGTCTTTATTAAAAAATAAATAAATAAATGTAAGTCTGCCATCATACTAAATGAGTGCAACAAATGGAACATAAACACTACCTACAGAGTTTCCATGTTAAGGGAGAAATCCCAGACAGCAATCAAAGCACAACCAACATGAGCTGCTCTGACAGAACAGACAGCTCTCCTTTCCCAGCTCACCGGAAAAAACACCCCTGCTAGTTCCTACACTGTATATTTAGACCTAGCTTGCTAAATATCCTGTAACGGCTGGGGAAGAACAGTTGGAACAGCCAAGGCCACTGCTCATCTCAGAGATTTATGATTACCAGTAAAAACTTGGAGAGCTGTGATAATTCTATAATCACCTAAAAAAAATTATGATGTTTACTTCTAATGACTTAATCCATGTTTGCAATAGGGTCTGCCTGGAGAATCCAACCCTGATAAGGAAACCAAACACTTTCAGCCCTGCACCCATTCTTGCACTCAGAAAACCTTATGAAAAATTCTGTTCTGGCACCGAAATTCACTGCAACTGCCCTGGTCTCCATCCAGACATCCCCCGCTGCTTCTGAGAAGAGAAAGGGAAATCCATTTCACTCCTCAGGAGTTATGGCAGTCTGAAGAACAATGTATTTTTCCTTAGCTTAAGAGCTGACATACTTTTCCACCCTTTTCCAGTTAATGGCTGAACTTTGAAACTTGGCATATACTTTATTACTCATTTTGGACGATGTCCAAGACTAAGTTCAAATAAAAACCAGGTTGAATAATGGAGTTATAAGTGATTGAAAACTCCCTGCAAAGTGTGCATGAACTCAGTAACTTCAAAATGTAATCCTCCCTTTTCCGATTACCGCAACAAGCAAGGCCCATGTCCAGAGCATCTCAACAGCAGACTCTATGCTCCTTAAAATCAGAGTTTTGCAGCCCAGAACTGTTGCAACTTTATGAACAGCCTCAGAGTCCCCAGCACCGGGAGCTGGAAGTGTTCCTGAGGAGCCTGACTGTTCCATCAATATGAAGTAGTAGGGACACGGCAGCAGGATTGTTTTGTAAGAGATTAACAAGGAAAGTTTTAGATTAGCATATCTTACCTCATGATAACAACACGCTGAGGGCAAGCACACTACAAATTACCTGTCAATGAAGTTGCTATAACTCATTTAAGCTCCAGTAACTCAACCACACACAGTCGCATGCTATATCCAAGAAGCATCATCCATCTCTCAGCAGCCGGGGAAAGCCAAGTGTGCTACAGACACAGATGATCTCAATTTTCTCCTGACGGGCACATTTGCCTTAGGCCTTCTCACACCACGAACACGGTGCAGCTAAAGGAACAGCTGCAGCCAGCAATCTAAATTCTCCTTCAGTGATCTAAATCTCCAGATATTCTTGCTCCTGAAGCTGAAAGGACTCCTCCTAAAGAATAAGTCATCAAAGAAACTACAGACACTGACCTGTAATTAGCTCTCTGACTTCCATGTCGTTTGTTTTTCTTAACAGTCTGATCAACGCTGGGATCCCATCACAGTTCTTTATAGCCACCTTGTTTTCGTTATCCTTCCCATAGGAGATGTTTCTGAGAGCCCCGCAGGCTTTGCGATGGACCTCTGGCTTTGGATGATCAAGCAGACCCACCAGGATCGGTATCCCTTTAAGGTGCCTCACGTCCTTCTTGATTTTATCATTCTCGTAGCACAAGTGCTGCAGGTAGGCTGCGGCGTTGGACTTGACCGGGTCAATGGGGTGGCTGAGCATGGCAATGACTTCAGGGAGGTCGGGGTCCCTCCACCTGGGGTCTTTACGGATGCTGTCAATAGAGGGGGAGCGTTTGCCCAGCCGGTCAATGCTGGCCATGCTTCCTCGCTCCGGCTGGGCCAGTGGTGCTGCGTAGCCACTGTGAAGGTAAGGTATCCTCTCTTCAACCATCTCTGTCTCGATGGGGTCATCGTAGCCCCTGTAAGAAGCAACAATCCCAAGAGAAAGAAAGGGGAGAAAAAAAAAATAACCACATTTAAACACTCTGTACCTCTTGAGTCAGTATGTGAGCGAATCTTTTAATATCACAAACTTCAGTACGGACAGCATATTTACACTTTCTAATAATATATTTGTAGTAATTTGAAAATTAACCGTGAGTTGAGTACTCGGCAGCGCTGGGACTACAGCTCAGTATGTGCTTGGCCAGCAATGAAACGATGACATGAACTGCAAGTCATCAAACAGATTGCTTTCATTTTGTTCACTTGGCAAAACAATTAAGGTAGAGCTGGATTACCTTTAGCAGGAAACACTGAGCTTCACTAATGGCGCTATTTCTGTGACAAACCAGAACTTTAATTAAAGGCATTCAAGGTCTGAGCAGAGACCACAGACACTTTTCAACAAGTGTGAGAAGTTCCACTACATTTCCATGTTGATGCTCACACAAATATACTGAACTCGTCAATACGCATCACAATGTCAAAGATGAAGGAAAATTTAAGTCCTGAATCCAAACATCTAATAAAAGTCTATCTTGTGCAGAATCACTCGGAATACAGGTATGAGGCTGACAGTCAAGAGACCCGGGTCCAACTTTAACACCAGTGTAATCTGGACATCCAAAGCAAGTCCTCTGAGCTCTCCTCCCCAGACCAGCAACTAACCTGGATGTCAGACACTCTTAAGACCATTTACAGCACTGGAATCAATGGGACCCATCTTCTTGTGCCACAATTTGCCGAGTGTAGCTGAAGTAAGATCAGTGACAACCAGCTAACACACACGTTTAGATATTCCTGGCCTAGTTCACACAAAGGGCAAAGTTACAATCAACACAACTGTAAATATTCTAACACAGTACATTCTCACACTACAAATGCCCATATTCTTTAAAAATTAAAAAAATAATCAGTATTTGAAAAAATACTTCTTAACAGCCACAGCAGTGACTATGATCTCCAACCTTCAGAAAGAACCCCCTACCAAGACTGCCTCCAACCAGCTGCTATCTCAGTACTGTTGTTGTCTCAATCAAGCAACTAGTTTTAATTGCTACAAAACGATTCTTAAAAACTTTCATTTCAAGCACTAACTGCTGTTAGTGAACAATTTCTGATGTCATGCTGAAGGAAGTATAGACCATTAGAACTCAGAGAACGGAGCTTGCTGTTACCCTAAGGAGATTGCTAATTAAGCCAGGCTCTGGGGAGAGGGGCACTGGAGGTGGAGACTGAACTTAGTCTTGTACAATTAACGCTTTTAATGATAAAAGCACCTCTGCTGTCTTTAAGTTGCTTTAATTGCTGTTCTAAACCATAAACTGAATGAAAGGACAAAAATGGGCCAGGATCCAAAACTTGGAATGAATCTGAAGAAACCCTTTTATCGAAGCAGTTATTTGTGTATGTATAATTCAGTGCTCGCTCTACGCAGTAATTCACAATGCCTGGACAGCCCCTGTATTTTCTGTTACAGAACAAAGCTGTTTCCATCACTCCAAGAAGAAAGTAACAACATTGAAAAGATTTACTTTTGTGCATATACACAGGGCAGCAGTAATGACAAAACTCCTTAACTACTCCTCAAATTTCTGGTTTTACATATGCAAATTTGGGACAACCAGCATTAAAACTACAACAAAAACTCATTTCTCAGACATCCTCATGTTAAATTCTTATTGAATGCATGAAAGAAAAGTAGTAGAGGACTGATTTTAATAATTGCCCTCTGCACAGCTGCTGCCTGACTTGGTAACTGGCAATTCAGCAGGTCCCAGTCCCACGCGCTGCCCACAAGGTAACACACACCACCCCAGTTACACCTGCACAATTGAGTTTCTCTCTCCTCCTCATCCATGCAAATACACAAAGATAATTATTGTCTTGGGATGCAGCTTGTTTGCGTTATTTCCACAGAACCTTCCAAACAGAACCACACGAAAGGGCCCTTCTTCCTCGTGCCACACAAAGCTCCCTGGTTTCAGCACATTTGCCCAAAATACAACTTCAGAGCTAGGACTTTAAATTGCAACACCGTCATGACAAGAGCAAGTACCCCATAACTCTGGTACCACCAATACTAACTTTTGCTTAATTGTCAATCATTAGCTATTAATTATGAACACCTGAAGTAAAGAAAAAAAACACCCTCACATCCCAACTTACTACTTATTCTAACAAAGTTTTTGGTTTTTTTTTAAAGGGTTTTTTTTCTTCCATTGTTCCAAGTCAAAGCTCCTGTACCAAAGACTGCCAATAGGCTTTGGTGACCCTCACCTTTGCTGGTCCCTCTCTGGTGACATCCCCCGGACATGGAGCTGGGCTGGAGCCGGCCATGGGCCACTGCTGAGTGTGTCACACTGCGGGGAAGGGGTTGTGTTCCCCAGGGCTGAGGGTACAGAGAGCTGCGGATGGTTTAGGATCAATCCCACGGGTGGTGGTGGGGAGGGCAGCATGGCTTGGAACCTGCCACCTACTGCTCCGCGGTGAAGCAGTGACCACAGGAGATGCTGCTGGCCCCATCCCTGCAGCAGAAGCAAAGCGCCCTCGAGAAAAGAGACCCTGAAGCACAAGTGACTTTAAACTGTTGACTTTTTCATCCAGTCTTGCTCTTACATGAATCGTTCACTTCTAACTGTGTTCCTGCCAGTCTCAACCTGATTCTGCTGGACCATCTCTCCTTGGTAAAAAAACTGGATTGTAAATCTCACACACCACTTCAGTACACAAAGAGAGCTCCTCTGAAACACGACGGGGTCTCTCAAGACAGAGAAAGGATGAACACCAGAAACACTATTGCTGAAATAAGCCCACACAGGTCAGGTCCAAGCTACCTCTGCAGGACGAGACAGCGGCAACAGGCAGCCAGCCACTGGCTAATGCACCACAAACAAACCCAGTGGCTTGGCCCACCAGCAATGACAACACCCGGACACCTGACCCTTCAAGACCTTGAATAATCATCTGGAAACTCTGATATCCTGGTGTGATCTTAAGAGCTGTATAAGAGAGCTCAGCAGAGGCAAGTGTCACACCAATTCAGATTCACATGACTAAATACAGGGATCACGCCTGGAGAAGGTTAAAAAAAAACCCACAATAAAAAACCCCCAAAACAACCCACACTGTAATTAAAGGAGAAGAGTCCTGAAATATTTTACAAGGGAAGCTCTAAGTATCAGCTCTGACATTGCTTAACAGCACCGGAGGGAAGCAGTTTATCAAAATAAATCATCTGCAAAGGAGCAAAGTAACTGATTCTGCGCAATGCAGAACTAGCCCAAAGCCTCTGGTGGCCAGAGCCCCCTCCTGGGGGGGGGGTGTGTGTCAAGGTCAAGCCCTGTCTCCCCTCCTTGAACAGGGGTTTGGGGCCCAGAGAGGTGCAGAGTAGGTAACAGGTGAAGAACTCAAAAGCAAGTACGTACATACACACACACACATGAAATCCTCATTCTGGGAAGGACTGACAGGGGCCAAATGGGATTTTTCACTTTCACAGCAGCAGAGCACGTTGGAAAGGCAGGTCCCTGGACACAGGAGGAGGACTAATGAGAGCTTCAGCAGACACAGTCGTCTGTGCTCAGGAGACCAAGAGCTCCTTACTCCGGGGACGGAAGGAATCTGTGCTGTGCCAGAGCCGCCGACTGCAAGCACCTTGTCTCCCATCTGGCTGCAGCGAGGCGGCCGAGTGCTCGGGGTGCCGTGGGTCTCACTGATCACCTGTCCCAGGGACCTCATCAAAACACATTCTAGCATAGATAATAACTGGGAGAGAGCTTGTGGATTTATCATCTTCCTCATGGCCTCAGCACAGTCACATTTGAATAAACAGGTGAAGGATTTACACGTTTAATCCTTAACAATTTATACAAGCGTTACAGTCATCAGTTTGCAGCTGGCGTCTGCTTGGGAAAAAGGACCAGAAAGGCTTGGGATTTCAGGAGGCAACTTCGTGCCAAACATTGGAGAGGAAACCTAAAGACTCTGCAGAATGAGGTCTTTTGCCAGCCCCTGTTCCCTGGGAGCAGAACATACAAGAGGATCCAAAACTGGACTGAACGAGACAAGTCTGAGTTATGGGCCATATGGTTAAAAGATGGAAACCACCTAAAAGCTGCTAATGGATGAGCCAACGCATGTTTCACACCTGAAATGGGTGAGGTTAGGCCAGGAGTGCTGAGTGGAAAGTTATCTACAAATATAAGCCGTTATATTCTACGTTGAAAAAAAGACACCAGAAGCAGAACATGAATAACCTGCATGTGACAGCACTGTTCTTGCACCCACTACACAAAACAGAAGCAAGAGAGACCCAGTTGCAGATGCTTAATCTAAAATCTGGTTCATTTCCTGGTAATAATAATTTGGACCACGGAACGATCACCAGATACAGTCTCAGTGTCTTAGATCAGGCTTCTGCCATAGAAAATTTAACAGCGGAAAGCTTGATTTAGTCAACATTAAAAATTCATGTCCTGTCTAGTCTGGAATAGTAGCACTAGCAACGGCCGCTCCTGAGTTTCTAGGGATAAAGAAGCTAGTATACGTGCAAACTGTAGTGATCCACTCTGGAGAGAAATTACCACAAAGGTAAGATGAATTATGACTTGCCTTTTTTTCTGCTCATTTGTGTTAACTTCTATTAAATGATTAAAAAAATAATCAAATAATATTAGGGATGTTTTTTTAATGAATGAAAATACCCAGTATTTCCTGCTTCTCTTTTGG
This sequence comes from Tringa tobata, assembly GCA_033628505.1. Lineage (NCBI taxonomy): Eukaryota > Metazoa > Chordata > Aves > Charadriiformes > Scolopacidae > Tringa > Tringa tobata. Next base: position 1,202,638 of record JAHREE010000158.1, read on the forward strand.
AAAGGACTGTATATAAAACACCTAGCAACACCGTAAGAGTATGTATTTTTATAGACACCTCAGTGAATAAAGGCAACTTACCAAATGAAGGAAAAAAGCGCATAAAGCCAATCAAAGATGTGTAAATACCTTCACAAGTAAATTTGAGTAGTACTAAATCGGTATTATACACCCTGAACGCCTTTCTCTCACCCCAATTTATCATGCAATCAGAATTACACCAGAACAGAGCACATGCTGAGGAAAAGAACACTAAGTGCCAGGTATTATTCTTGCAGAAAATAATGTATCTTACAGCAGAGACTGAGTGTAAAAGGAAACAAAAACCAAACACAGCCACAAGCACTGAAGAGCCAGAGGGAATTATTTGCCTTTGTGCACTTCTCTGGATTTGTAGACATTTGTGAGGAGGCACATTTTCCCCCAATTTAAAATGAAATATAAGTAGCTTAAAAGGAGGCTGGTGATGGCAGGAGGAGAGCACAACAGGTATTTATCTCTGTGATCAAACCGAGCAGGCAAGGGATGGAAAGACCAATCTATAATTGTCCTCCCCGGGACAAGGATCCCCCCCAGACACGGCTGGTTCCCCCTCATCATGGAGGGGGGAGATTCCACCACAGATTCAGATGGGAAACCTCCACTCAGTCCTCTCAGACAGAACAGCATCAAAACTAGTTATGGACAGCGAGCATCCTTGTTATTAACAAACGAGGGCAGCACTTACTGGGAAGAAAATGAGAGTGTAACTGAAGTTGCCCAGCGAGTTAGCCAGCAGGAGAATCCCCTTCACCACACCACGAAGATGGCCAAGCTGAAAGTCGGTTTGTTAGAAAAACACTTCTAACAGCGTTGTTGTAACACCTACTCTACACATACAAACTTTTTGAAATCAAAAGTGCCATCCGTTTATGGCAGTCATTTAATAATTCTTACAAGGAATAACTGATTTAAAAAAAAAAACAACCCAAGAAACTAGAGAGGAATAATCAAGTAGTAATTACCCTCATCTAGTACAAAGCGCTATTTACAGTCTTTAGTTTCTTGCAAATGGGTGGCATATCTGAAATGCAGGTTTATTGAATTGCTCAAGTATTTCTTTGAAATGTCAAAAAGTAACTACTTATGAAGAGGCCCTCATACAATCTTCTTATGTTCTCACCAGCTAAAGTTTGCTGCCACAGTCAGGCTAATTACTTGTCAAAGCCTCTTGATCATATTAAACATGGAAAAAACTCAAGACAAAAGAAATGTAAAACAAAATTTGTGAATTGGTCCTACCCAAACTCCAAGGAACAATAAATCAAAGAGATGTTAGAAAAAAACCAAACAAATTTAAAAATGCAAACGGGCAGATTCTAAGAATACACTTAATTATTCATCATGCATTCAGTTTGAAAAACATTACTAAAAATTTTAAAGCATTGCTGCCTGACTGTTCTTAACAAGAACTCTAAACATGCTTGGATTCAGGGAAGCACCAATCAGCATCTGATAGATTGATCAGTGTTCTGGCACCCACAGGCTGCAGGTATTCCCTTTACTCTCGTACAACGCTGCTGTGGTTCCACTGGTCAGTAAGCCTGCAAGATCAAAGATTTCACAAGCGACTTAAAGGGGCTTTCGGGGAGAGATGCTTTGATACCTTTTTTTTTTTTTTAAATATAGATGACAATTTGCAGGTGCTTGATTCCATTCAACTTTAAAACAAACTTCCAGAAACACAGAGGAAGACAGAGGTGTGAAAGTATGAATGAAACCCTGGGTGACACAAGTAGGAGCGCTCCAAGAGGGGAGAGTGAAAAGGTCTACCCAGATCCCATCGACAGCGACTGCTGATGGAGCCAAGCCTTCGGTCAGAAGCATTAGGTCTAAAGACCACCTACACACACAGGGAAGGTGGGCTCCAGACTCTCTTTGCAGGTCTGGAAACTGCTCTAAATTCAAAGGAAAATACTGAGAACTAAATTCCTGTCAAGATGTGAATAGAGAGGATATGACTTCATCCAGAAGTTTGTACACTGCTTGGAAAACAAAGTACACAGGTTTTTCAGGTTCATATTCAGAAGATGACTGTCAGCTGAGTAATAAGACTCTCTTCCCAAGCTTGCTTTTTTTTTCGCCAAAAGCAAGAGCTAATACCTGCAAGCCCAGCAGAAACGACTACTATCAGAAAATATGGCATAAAACATAACATCCCTTGGAAAGGGGACTGAACCAGAAGTAATTTGTGACTGGCCACTTTAGTTACATTAAGTGTAATACAGATGCTCTTATCTCCCCCTTATGCAGGCACAGGACAAAATAATGATCTGTTCTCACAAAACGTTGAAGCACTTCAGTGGGGTTCGGCAGCTGAGGGTGTGTGGTCAGCACAGGAGCAGGAGTCGGGGCTGTCAAACACCTCAGAGAGCAGCTTCCACAGGACAAGGCAGCCTGTCCCCAACTGCCAGCAGCTCCTCGCAGCCCCAACCCGCTGCCAGGGTTTGTGTGGGGCAGATGCACACAACCAGAGCTGACAAGCCACACAGATTACAAACCCCCTTTTATGCCTTGCTAATATGGGATGGCTCTAGGACAACACACCACAATGCCATCAGAACTCTTCTTTATGAGGAGGAAAATAAGTTACTTAACCCTCTTCTACAAGATCCTCTCTTTCTAAACTCAACCTAAACTAAGCAGCCCAGAAACACAGCGAAGGGTTCTTGAACACTACTCTCACTCCCTTCTGTACTTCATGGGTGTTTTGCAGTTATTTATAGGCTAATAAAATTCAGGGTTCTACCTGTTTTTCTGTCAAGTAATTCCAAAACTTACCAGACTATTAAAAGTTCAAACGTACACGTTCCACTAAGCAAAACATCTACCCGTAACATCAGAAAAGAACAAATGGGTTTTACCTTCCTTTGTGAGGTCTTCCTCTCTCTGGCACACCTGCAGATGTCCTCCGGTTCACAGTGGAGTAATCAGGATCCAGTTCGTATCCTTCATCATCTACTCCAAGGCTGCGGTTATCATCTTCCAGTCCATAGGGCTCTGGCTGGAAACGTTCCGGCTGGGAGCGGTTCAAGTCAACGCTGCTGCCCACTGGCACCTGAGGCTGGGCAACGGGCCCGTAGTTATCCCTTCTGCTGGGCAAGGTGAAGCTACCATCGTCCGGCCGGTAACTGTTTCCTGGCACGTAGCCATAACGAGGACGGTAGTTGACACCACGAGACAAGCTGCCGTAGTTATCAGATAGATCTCCATAACCATCGTGACCGACGTAAGGGCGATACTGGCCTTCGTGGCTTTCAGGGTACGAGTCGTTGTAGCTGTTGTAAGATCTGGTTAACGTGGACGATGCCTGTGGCGTGATGTACCGCTCCCCGTTCTTCATGTACCTTCTGTCTATGGAATCCGTGTAGCTGCCCATGGGAGACGAGCCGTCCATGGACGGCAGGCCATCGGGCCCAAGTGGCACCTGACGCACTGTTCTGGTGGTGACCGTTTTGACCATTTTGGTAACCTGGGAAGACAGTGAATAGATACGTTAATTTTCTCCTTGCTGCACAATGTGACAAGATATACAGGGAGCTAGAACAATAAAGGGGGAAGAGAGCATCACAAAGCATAATACTACAGTGACATGCCTTTGAGTGGAAGCACTGGTGTGCTCATTAGGTTTAGGATTTAACAGTGGGAAAATATTTCTATAGAAAGCTGAAAAGACAGGTCAGAGCCAGAGTTAAGTGCACTCTGGGGCTCCTACTACCAAATCAAAACCAGTCCAGTCCTATGGCAGTGCGTGGAAGCACTGCAAAGTCAGCACACCCATTCAAATTTGCCCAGAAAATTTTCAGGAGGTATCTTTCCTAGAGCAGACTTTACCATATTGAGGAGCCAGAGCCTGGCCCCACAAAATTAGGATAAATACCCCATCACATTCTCTAGTGTGACAGAAATAGAGTTATATGCTCCTGCCTGATCTGGATCAAGTTTGTACCTGTGTAACTTGATGGAGCTCAGATTTGGCAGTAATATTTAAGAAATCATGATCTCAGAAAAGTTTCAGGCGTCTAGCTTTTAGACAGCACAACCACTTTCTCTTTTAAGATATGCTTATAACCATCCTCATACAAGCACAACAGGTAGTGTCATTCCATTATTTTGGTGACTAATAAATTTGCAATAATGAATAGAATAACTCTACACAGCTTTTGCAACCACAACTACCCTAAACATACTGGGTGAGGCAAGCTTGTTTAAAACATTACAGAAAAATCTGCACACAAACACATCTTTATCTTTCCTTCCAATAAATCACATTTCATTTCGACATACATAGAATTAGACTATTGCACATAACTGACAAAAACTAGAAAACAGGAAATGCTGAGTGTCCAGAGGCTCTTGTATCCAGGGTTTCACTGCTAAAGGGTAAGAACAAAGACTCCTCAAGAGTTCCCAAGAACGTTTTGCCTTCATGGGAAAGGTCTGGCAATCTGTGTAAGACAGTGCTGGACAAAAGCCACTACTATTACAAAGCAGCAAAGGAACTTCTGTTTGCGTTGGTATCTGGTGTCCATCAGCTTCTGTACTGTCTTCCAGAGTGATCAGCAAAAGCTGTTTTGGGGAGAATATGAAGTTCAGCAGAAGCCAACCTATCCTCAGCTACCCTAACCCTTATAAAGCTACTTAACCTACAAAAGTTACCCTAACCCTAGCAAATACTGCCTTTTAGCCCTTTGTAAAAAAAAAATAAAAAAAATAATAAAAATAGCCAAACAACAAAACAAGACACCCACAAAGATGAGCGGGAGAATCAATCCCCCAGAGAGTGCTACACACTGGAGGGGAGGGGGGGAACACAAACAAAATTATCAGAACTTTTGGGTTTCTGAAGTATTACAGAGGTAAATAAGCATCAGTAAACGACACTTTTCACATAAGCCACAGAATGAAATGTGTGCATCAAGAGAAACAGTAACTATAGCATGTATTTCTGGATTGTTCAGTGGCTCTAGAGTCCAAATGGATATTTTGACCTATAGCCTCTGATTTAAACGTTTAGATTTGCACTAGAATAGCCAAGCTGCTGCTAAAACAAAATAATTAGAGTACATCTCTTGAAGTGGCTCCAGACATGTCCTCTAGCCAGATGTTTTCACACAGAAACCCCAAATAGAAAAAAAATTCACCCAAACAGCATTTCTTTTCCTAGAGACATCTGTGAGCAGATGATACTTCAGCCTAATGAAGTAATGAAATCCTGCAAGACTGAAAGCAGCACAAACAGCTCTCCGCCAACAGTGTAATTAAACAGCACCACGATGATGCTGAATAAAGCACAGCCAGACACCAACACGACCTCAGTATCTCATTTGGGCCAGAGCTGAAAATTTTCCTCAGCAATCCAGAGGGATTCTTGTTAGCAAGTGAATGTCAGGAAAGATGCTCACTTCCATGCCTCCAAATATTTTCTCTCTTTTTTTAAAAGCGCACATTTTAATAACTAAAAGAAACTAGAAACTAAACACTTATTTCATGACCTAGAATCCCACAGCTGTTTCTGCTTATGACCTGTGCACAACACGTCTACTTTCCAGCCAGTTCTCAACACGGCTGCAGTCAGGGCAGCGTCCCCAGGAGAAAAGGAGCCGGTGTGGCTGAGAGCACCTCTTTGTAAAGGGGATATACACAGGCAACGCAGCCCAGCCCTCCCCTACTGAGGCCTGAAACAGAAGTTTTATTCAAAGTACTATGTTCGTAAGTGATCTTCTAAGAGCAGAAAAAGCAACATTTCTCAGGCCTGAAACCTGTGAGTTTTGCAAAGCAATGGCAAAACTGGATGCAAATGCCCTTGGGTTCTTGAATGCGGGAACCAGTACTGGGAACAGCAGGAAGGAAGGTGGAGTTTCAACAATTTGATGAATCAGAAATTGATACTATTGCCCAGGAAGGAACAAAGAGGCAGCTTTTTGGGTGCCAAGAAGAGCACTCGCATAACCTCACAAAGGCCTTTATTGCAGCACTATTCACCAGGAGCCAGATATTTTAAATCTAACTCCGAGCTTTGCTTTTCAAGACACATGCTGCCAGGCGCGCAGTTTGTCATGTGCGGTTCTTCATAAAGTTGTCAAGATCAGACAGCGCTAGATCCCTAATAAACCACGTCTGGCTGTAGAACAGCACGGAAGAAGGAACAAGCTTTAACCTGCAGGATCCTCAGACAAAGGCTTTGCAGGGAGGCACCGCTGCTGTCAGTCCTCCCACATTCCTACCTCGGGGCTCTTCCTCATTTCTGAGGGTTTAGAGGATTTTGGAGAATCGCTGTTATTGTCAAACAGGAGGATGGAACACAACTCACAAGTGTTATGGCAAGGACAAATGTGTACAATACTCACACAGAAAAGACAAAGCAGAATTTTAGAACCCTTCAAAAAAATCAATTCTTAGATAATTTGTGACTTACCAGTTACATTAATGAGATTTCTGCTGTGCTCTGGTACTCTACAGAGTACCTACAGAGATTTTTAATTTTTTTTTTAATATGACCAACACAGAATGCAGCAGATTAATTTGCAATTTTTTCCCAATTTGCCTTATTTTCTGTCTTCGAGACTAGCACAGACAAGTTATCAAAGGTTGTGGCTAGTCAGAGAGACACCCTGAGCGTCAGCCAGCACACGTAACAGCAAGTTTACAGTGTCAGCACAGCTTCACCTCTATCATTTTCCAAACGCTGCCCCCATTCACGAGTGGAAAGAATCAGGACAATCAAAACCCCCTGTCAGACACATAAAAAGCAACATTTCACCCAAGCATTAAAGTACACATTTCTCACAGCATAAAAGTATTCATAATGCGAAAGGTGTTATGGTGAGGGAATCAAACTGAGCCTTTTTTTTATTTTGAGAGAGGGAGTATTTGCACTCATGCCTCATTTGTCAGGGGCAGGCGCTGGGAGAGAAGATTTATCGTGTGATAAACAGACTTTGTTGCCTACAGGACAATAAAGGGAAGCTTTTTGGAAGCAATTAGCCAGCAACAGAGGAAGGTCTATTTATTAGGTTTCTAAGCAAAAAAACCCCAACCCAACAAACCGAACAATCTTTACTTCAGGAAATCCAGCTCAAGGGAATGTTTCATTTATATTCCTTAGAAGAACACAGGCAGCCTTGAGCAGCTGACAGCACAGTAATCTTCTCCCCCAACATTTTTGTGGTTTCCTTAATACTGATGCATTAGCCTGGGAGAAGGAAGCTATTCCAAGCAGGAGTCCCAGCAGACTCTTATCTGAGCCACCTGATCCTCCAGATGCACCCAATCTCGAGATGGATTTCTTAGTATCAACTCCTCACTACAGGATACGCTCTAATGAAAAATGTAGAGATAGAAGTTACTTTGAGAAAGTGTAATTCGACTTCCTGTTTGCTTTCAATCTCTAAAGAAAAACCTGTGTAAAGAGGTTTTTTAGCCTGATTACAAATCAAAGGTGTTCAGTTGTTTCAATGCTACAATCTCAGAGTACCAGACAAAAGCTTCAGACTACTTCCCTATGAAGAGGTTAATCTGAGTATGCTTAAAATATACTTGCAATTCTTTATTCCCTTTAAACTATATTAAGTTTTCAATGACAGTAGAAAAAGTTTCAATTTACCAACTGTTTCAGGCCCTCCACAACTAAAACCCCATGAGATTCCAAGTTGGTGCTTTCATTGCTGTTCCTCCCAAATAGATTTCAGTTTTACTGACCTTACCACTGTTCTCCCCCCCAGATAGCAATAATTTTGTTAAATAATTCCCCTACAGGCCTCACTATAATGTTTTCACTAGCTCTGTTGCTGGGAATACATTTGTGAACAGAACGCAAAGGAAATATCCCACATTTGAAGCAGCTCCTGTATTTTTCTGTCCCTCCTCCTTCCATTTGCCCTGAAGGACGTGAGAACAAACGTGAATATATCCAACGAGTGGGCTGACCGGCGGCACATGCAGATGGTACAGGCAGGTCCCTCAAAGTGCACAGTACTGAGAGGGGGACAGACAGTCCTGAGATTTCAGTTCAAGTTCATCACGGTCAAAGGCAGTACCTATAATTTTGCCTTCCATTTTGTTATTGAGGTTGGGTTTGTTTTGCCTTTTTTTTTTTTAATAAATTAAGTACATTATAAAAGCTGATAGCTTCAAAAAGATTCTTAGCCCGATGTCATAAACCACAAAACAGATGAGAAGAAATATGTGAGGATAAAAGCATTCTGACATTTCTGAGAGCCTACTTTTGAACTACAGACTGTAAAAATTAATCAGCCCAAACAGGCTGAAGCTATTACCTCTCTATTAAACGCTGTGTAAGAACTCGCCCCGTAGGTTTTCAAAACAACAGCTCAAATTTCTCCCCTTCAATTTTAACCTTAATGTTTCACGTGTTCTAAAGGGCCTTTGACTTTGGCTGAAAGCCATTCCTGCCACATTACCTAACTCCCTTCAGTTTTCAGCAAAGTTTTGAGGAACTGCATCTTGGGGTACCTGGCACCTCCCCAGCCGAGCAGTCCCAGCCCCAAGCACTTCCCCACGGCCAGAGGAGCAGCAGCTCATCCCTGTCGGGAATGGGCTGGCCTTGCTGAGGATTAGAAAGCACAAGGCAAAGGGATGGGCTGGAAGTGAAACAACTTTGTATACAGGCTGGTTTCGGTTTGTTATCATAAACTGTCACTTTCAATGAACGAAAGTGACCTAAATCTCTCCAATCTTTTAGCATTTCAAAGATAAAAATAAAAGGTGCCTGAAGAAAGGAAAAAGCAAACATTAGCACAAGTGCACACACATCTCATTTGCTTTACGGGGTTCTCGGGAGCCCCTCACAGGCGGGCTCCCCTCAAGAGCCGGAGCGTGCCAGCCGGCTGGCAAGGTGGCAGCCTCTCCCCAAGGTGACTTTCACTGTTCCGGTGTGATAGGTATTTGGCTTCTAGAGAGATTATAAAGTTGAAATGAAGTATTATCTGCTACATCTTCTGTGCACTGAATGTTATGTAGGGACTTAGCACAGCACTAAGAGAATAACAGTTTTGGGAAAATTACTCAGAAATATCTCATTTTGAAAAGGCAGATGTTCTCTATTTAAAATATGACAAATATTAAATTCTATTATGCCTTCTTTCTGCTTCCCTGTTACAGGCATCTTCAACGATTTGGGGAAAAGCACAGCAAAAAACTGTCAATGCTTCTGGATTAAGGTTGTTTACTTAATACACTATGGAAGAGAATAACCTCTATAAATTACAGTTTTGAAACAAAAGGAGGAATACAGGAACAGCAGCATACAGGAGCATTAGCTTTTACAGCTTTTGCTATGCTTCAGTTCAAGAGGAGGAAATTCAGAGGCATCACTCTGCTGCAAGCTAAAGATTCATATAATTTCACAAAAATAAATGACAATTTTCTTTTGAAGAATCCAAAAATGCATACTAAGTGGCATTAGGTTGACTAATCCCCATATAAGCTATCCAGCAAAGCAAGCATACATTTGGAAAACATCTGTGGTCTCTTTGGCTCTTATAAAAAACCTCATGACCTGTGTTACTGACTCTGTCAGAGGAAGCATCTTGTGCTGCCACGTTATTCGTAAGACAGATACGCTGGAGCTTGCGCCTGGCACTGTCCAGTAGAGCCTTCTACTTACACAGGTAATAAAAACAGGTTCTCAACCCCTCCTCGAAGAAGCCCAGAGCACGCACAATGATGTAGAGCATAAAAACCTTATTGTACGTTGTGCTGCCCTAACTGATCGCTCAAAGTAAAAAAAAAGCTGAGCACAAACCTATCCCTCCTAATGTTTAATGAACAGTGTGACCGCCTCAATTTTAAGCATTATTGTTATTAAGTAACAGATTAGGTAATACTGAAAACAGACGCGAGGATTCCCACCACAGGAAATGTTCCTCCTGCACAAGGGTAAGTACACACACACTAAAACCAGGCCAGGTCTATGGGTTTGGGGAGGTTTGCTTTTTTGGGGTTGGGGATTTTTTAATTTTTTTTTTTATTAAATCTGTGAGGGAACCAGCACAGACACAGAGCAGCAGTTTCTAGGCTCAACAAAGATCCTCCTGCTGCACGCTGCATGCCCAGCAGGCATGTGTTTGCATCTCTCATCCCAAGGAAACGCTTTCCTTCATCGTCCTCGGCTGTGCAGCAAGGTCAGAATTTTGCCACTGCACAGATACCAGGAAACTTAATTTTCTCTGCAAGGCTCTCACATATAATAGTATGACCTATAAAAGCACTATGTTGATACCCATTAGAAGTGATAGTAAGTCAATGCCAATTAACTCCAGGACACTTAACTGATGCTACTAAACCCCAGTGACAACAGTTTTCATTTTCACATTCCCTACCAAAACAAAAAGCAAGTTGAAGATCAATGTGATTAATAAAAAAATAAAACTTGACCTCAGATTCATGTCCAAGAGCTGCTAAATCTATTCCATATTATCACAGCAAGGAAAAGTCAAAATAAAACCATTTCAGAGACAACCAGCACCTCAGCAAAGCCATAGCACCTCTTCCCACAGTCAGGGCTGAGCTGGCCCCATCTGTGTTGTGGCATCTCAGAATCACTTTTCCTCAACAACTGCTTTTTTTAATTTTTTTTTTTTTTTTACGAGTTTGTCTTTTTAGCAATGAAGTACCAGGAAACACCTCCGGATAGCATGCAAGCTGAAGTCAGCAGCATTATTTGAAACAACATAAATGCAGTCTGAGAGAGCTAGACAGTCTCCTCCCATGCCGGACACACTTCAGTGCCTGGAATGAACTTGGGAACAGGAGCAAGCCTTGCTCTTGGAAACGGAACAGTAGCTCTGGGTTCCTGGTCCTCCAATCTTCTATTCCCATATGCAGATACAATGCCTGTTTTGGAGCTGCCACTGTCCTTTTCTGTGGGAAACGGGAAGAATAGCGGGTATACCACAGAGAGGAGGGAATCACACCTTCTACGCTATGGCAAACACGCAGCTTTATCAGTGCACAACTATTTCAGACAAACTATTTCACTCCTTGTGGTCCCGTTATCTAGGGCCCACTGCGTGGCCTCGCCTCTATTTTTACAGTCATAGTTATCATTGTATTCCCTTGCATAGCTGTGCTTACAGTCTCCTAAAGCTATGCACTACTATTAGTGCATATAAAAAGGTGTCCATCACCGCTGTAATTGTATCACTTCCTTCCTGTAAATAAGTTGTTGTTGCCGCCACTAGAAAGAAAACAGCATTTCTTTCAAGTAAGTCACAGACTAAATACATTGGATTATTGAAGAGCTAATCAAAACGCGGGGTTTTTTGTTTCTCTATTTTATATTAAGACACTCATCTCCTTCCAACAACTAGAAAAATAGGCCAGTTATATTTATAAGTGCAACAAATATTACACCAAATACTCAGTCTATAGCAATGCGTGCAGGCCCGCTGACCTCAGGAAATCAACGCTCATTTACTCCAACCTGAGCATCTGATGTCCTGAACAGATCTCAGAGGGCTGCAGTTCTGGAACCCCAGTAAAAACAAACACTGATTTATAGAGTCACTCTGTTCAAGTCCTTTTAACACAGAAAGCAGTTGGACAGTCTCTTTTGGTTTTTTTAATCAATGCTGTTTAGAAGTTTTTTAAAAAGGGAATCACCCTTAATTTTTCCCATGACCAAAACCAAACGAAGATTTCAGCTCAATTTCCAAGACCCAAATAACAAGGCGTATTAATGTTCCAGTGGTACCCAAAAGCATGCAAGGCAGCCAGGAACATACAGCACCTGCTCAGAGACGATAAAATTATCTCACACAAGGGAACAAGAAGACATGAGGAGAATTAGAACACGTGCAACACCTGTGATCCAGACCAACCCGAGGTACAGGTTGCTTGAGAACACACCCGGCTTTCCCCATCCATGAGGAGTAAAATTCCATTCATGAGATTGTTGAAAAATTTAAATGCTGTGGTGTTATTTAAATAGTATGTTTCTTGTTCTAAAGGACAAATGCATAATCACATATTGCTATTATAGATCGTAACTAATTTGAAGACATATTTCCAAGCCCATTTTCCTCAGCTGCAAAAGTCATTTACTCCAAACCCTACCAACCCATCTAATTCTCCTACCACTATATGTGTTTGCAGGGCAACACTGTGAACTGTTTGAGTAAAATGAAGTGAATCTTAGAAGAATAAACAGTATGGGAAGGGGTTCCAGTGTTTTTGTTTAGTTAACCTGAATAATTTCTCCTGTTCGGAGAGAGTATCAGCACAACTGATAGAGAGCAAACTGGACATAGAGCCGAAACTGGAAAAGCCCTGAACTCAGCTCTGCTGGCAAACAGAACATTCCAGATCACTGTGGATTACAACAGCATCATTGTCATCACTTGCGCTACTGCCTGTCATTTTTGTTTTGTGATTAGGTGGTATTTTGCCATTTTCCTCGTGGGTTATTAACCTCTCACCTTGGTTTCAGTTCTCCTGGTGGTTCCATCTTCAGAAGTGACAATAGAGACATGGGAAGTGGGAGTTCCTGGGTCTTCCTCCACAGTAACTGTCTCTTCCACCATTTCTTGAGGCTCTTGCATCATTGCTATTGAGGTCTGGTTACTGGGGCTTTGTTCCTAAAGAAGCAGGTGAAAAAAAAATAAATTAAGTTTTCACTTCTACCATCATGGTAGAACTATTCTATTGATTTCAGCTTTCTCGACTGAAAAAATGCATTTTACCCAACAACTTGCCAGTTGAGATTCAGAGAAAGAAGTATTTACTGTCTTGAAAAAGCACGCTGCAGCCAAGCTGGTATGGCTGAGCTCAGCTCAGTAAATGAAAATCATGTGAAGCATATATCAAGCACTTCATATTTATAGGCAGCCTACTACAGACTAGCAGGCTACTACCTTATATTTAAACCTGCTTTAAGCTTTCTCTCCAAAGCCTGGCGTAGGAGTGGAATTTCTGTCTGTAAAGACATTCATTCTGTTCTGCACCGAACAGGACCATTGGCTTTCAGAGCTGTTGACCTTACACAATATTTAAAGTTTATTTCCAGTGGATAAAATACACTCAGCCGCAGACTACAGAAGGTTATAAAACATCAAGACCTACTGTTAAATTGACACTTTTCTCAAACTGTCCAAAACAGTCATTTAAAAGAGCAGATAGCTACAGATTAATAGCTGAATTATATGAAATGCTACCCCTTCTGACATCTTCCCTTCACTACGTCCATAAGATTTAACTGGCTATAAGCTTATTTAAAATTTATAACAGCACAAAGAAACACTAAACAGAACGAAAGTAGATCAAAGGCAGGTTCTTGCAGGGAGAGTTCACAAAGAGAACGCTTCTGCCTCTCGCCAGCACCAGCACCTGAACTTTCCTTTTTCTTTCACAATGGTGTCTCAGCACAGAAATCACAGACACTCCCCTTTGGCAGATGAATGTATTTCAGAAGTTTCACAGCAAGTGGCCAATAAAGAACTGGCTTACATACTAAGAAATAAGACTTTTCCCCAGCATTATGAATCCTCAACTATGTAAAATGAAATGACAGACTTTCATTTCATTATATACCCTGAAGGTATGGGGCTACACAGGCCTCAAAGCCAAAGCAGAGCTTCTATTTGCACATCTCGTCAAACAGGCACACGAAGGACACCCTTTACTAAGGAATACACACACACACATATATCCACACACATTTTTTTTTCCCCGTTACAAAAAAAAAAAGATAAGGAACGACACAAGGCCCTAAACTGTAAGTGATTACACTTTCCCTATAGAAAACACCATGGGAAAATTCAGTGCACCTTTTCTCATCCCAGGAAAACAAAATGCCTGGAATGAAATGGTTGCCATGCAGTTGTTGAGTCTAATTACATCAAGGATTAAACATTTTCTACCTGTGAGGAGCTTCATCACCAGGGAACTACAACATTTTATTTTGTAACGTTTTGTTTAGAAAAATTGCATTTCATCCCAAGGATGAACTCTGGATTGCCCCCTTTGCTGCGCCACGTTTGGTGCAAGTGCTGCAGGACAGTATCCTTCCAAGTGACCTTATGCTGCTGAGCCAGAGCAGGGTACTCGGGTCTCATTAAGATCCACGGGGAAAAGTGTCATTTAATCTTTGCGTGATCTGTAATTTCCTTCTAAATGAACCGAGATGCCCCTGCTCAGTCTTTGTTATTTACAGCTGTATTCTGGCATTCCGGAACCTCAGTAAGGAAGCTGCTTTCACTTTCAGGTAAGCGCTAGTATTAACCCAGACCGTGACAATAAGCCTCAGGTAATCATCTCGGTCAAAATGCAACATGGACAGCCTTCAAAGATAACGCATGCTGGACCACCAGAGGTGATATAAGCAGGCACTACTCTCATTTCTATTGAAACCACAGAACAACTCAGGCTGCAGAATCAATCAATGAGAATAAGGCTTCTCAAATCCTACAGAAGATCCCTCCTTCCACTCTGCAGTACTTAATCATTATGGCCAACAACTTACAATACACACAGCAAACTTTATGGTTCAGGTGTCAGATTGGGTCTTCCGCCCACAGCTTCAGAAGGAAAACTAGCTCCTGGCACAAATACATTAATCCCTTCACATTTTTCTTGAAGATACCACATTCTACCTGCAACTCCCTTTTCCCCACCCCACAGTAAAGCTTCCCTCTAAACAGAGGAATTTACACCACATTGCACTACAGTAAAGGCTCAGAACTTCTATTAATCTTTGTGCAACCCCAGCCTTGCCAACAGCAAAGAAACTAGCTACACAGAGAGATTTTTTCCATTACACCTTGTCGCTGTAAACCTCCTCGTCATCTCCAAGACAGTGAATGCCAAAACTGCTTCAAGGTGGGACCTTCTCACTTCTCTCACACACACACACATATATACACACATCTCATCCATCACCCTCATTTCCAGCTGCATCTTGAGATGACTGTATGAATTTACATCTTTCTGCTCCCCTTCAGATTCTTCAGAGGCAAATTCTGCTTCATGATAATAATTCTGAGGAGATGGAAAGTAGAAAGAAATATTTTGCTTTTTGAGCTTTTGCAAAACGTTTTCTTTCTGAAAAAAATAAAGTCTCCCTTTGTATTCAGACTGCCTGTGGGCAAAGGAAACCTTTAAAGCTGGGCGCTTAAATATGAGCAAATTGCAAACTAGAGCATATTGACTTTAAATGAGCGCTGTGCTAGTTTTTATCCTCTGACTGCTTCTAAAATGGAGATTTAGGGAGATATAGCACAGATCTGCATTCCTACAAGAGAAAACTATTGTTAGCAAGAGACTGTCTTCAGCATCAGAAAGAATAAAAGCTTGTAAAGTTCAAGGCAGATAACCCAACACAGCCAATTAACCAGACCACATCTTCTTGTGTCTCCCTTTGTACCATGGGAGCTGCTGAGGAGAGCACAGGAACAGAGAGGACAGCACGTCATCTAGTTTACTCTCCCCTGAATTAGTTTAAGGAAGTGGTTCTTTGATCTCCAAAACCAGCACTTTCTCCACATTGCTAACTTGGAGTTGTCACAAGCTAACATTCATGTAGAAAAGATGCAAAGGTTTCGTTATCCATTTTTAGTTTCCATCATTAAGGATTTTAGGTCATCACAAATTGCAGAAACTGGGACACATTAGCTCTTTCAACCACCTTCCTCTGTGCTCAGCTTCTAAGCCAGTTTTTAAGACACTCTTTTGGTAAATACATTTCAGCATCTCAGATTCCAAACACTGGCAGGTAAGCCTAATTGTTCAACGGGAAACACAAGTTGCCAGAACGGGAACACGACACACCGAATGAACAGCCCTACCAGAAGTTCCCTGCCTGCTAGAGGTAGGCAAGTTTAGAACAACACATACTCCTTCGTTTACTTTACTGAGGGCTTTCAAAGCAAGAGCAAGCAGACAGTTCCTCTTTTCCTACCACGCTGGCCAAGGCCCCCCTGGTCCTTCCCGTACTGTCAAGCCAGAGGGTATTCCCCAGCACAGGAGGGATCCTCCATGCCGCAGCAATCACTGCCATCAGCCGCATACTGGGGAGACCAAACCTAAAGGGAGCTTCTTTCCAGTCCTCTTCAACAGGCAACCATTGGGATCCTTGACAGCTCCTGTAGGTTATCTCCCTCCTCCTGCTGAAACACTCCAGGCACCACAGGCTGAAGGAGAGGAATGGTGCCAGGGAGCACCAGGGGTCATTAGCTCCCTGAGGGACATGGCGCTGAGGGGATGACTGGGATGGAGCCCACTCCCACAGCACCCCAAGCAGGAGAGCAGGACAGATCCGAGATGGCGGCCAGGCCCAACTGAGAGGCAGTAGCAGGGTAACAAGGGAGGCTGGTTAGGATGGGGCCTGGTGACAGCCAGGCAGGCCCACAGTGACAAGGCTGGGTTTGGATCAGCAGGGTCCAGGGCCGGGCATGGCTATGGTCCAGCTGGAGACAGGCAGTCCTCCAACATGGCCCATGCATGGGCTGAGCTTAAATAGAACTCCCAGCTGTGCAGGTGGAAGCCCCACATGAAGCTGGTCGGGCCACTGAGGGATCCCCACAGCCCCTCTAAAACGGCAGCAGGAGTGCTCCCGCAGTAAACACACATTTCAAGGTGATTTCGAGGGACTAGAGCAGCTCTCTGACGAGGAAAGTCTGAGACCTGGGGCTGTTCAGCTGGAGAAGAGCAGACTGAGAGAGGACCTCATCAATGTTTACCAGTATCTAAAGGGCAGGTGGTAAGAGGACGGGGCCAAACTCTTCCCAGTGGTGCCCACTGACAGGACAAGGGGCAACGGGCACAAATTGGAACACAGGAAATTCCACCTCAACATAAGGAAAGACTTCTTTGAGGGTGGCAGAGCCCTGGAAGAAGCTGCACAGAGAGGGTGTGGAGTCTCCTTCTCTGGAGACATTCAAACCCTGCCTGGACATGATCACATCCAACTTGCTCTGGGTGACCCTCCTCTGGCAGTGATTGGACCGGATGATCTCCGAAAGTCCCTTCCAACCCCAACCACTCTGTGATATATCCCCCCAAATTGCCAAGCGTTATCCGTGAGATCCCTTTCAAATAATAATCTAATAACCCTTGGCTCCTTCCAAGAAGATTACAAAACACCACCAAATTACGAGAACAGATTCCAAGCCAGTTAATGCATGCTGTGTCGGGAATTACGGCTTTTCTCCCTGCTTTTTTTAGTACAAAATGAATCCCATCCTGTTGATCTGTGCTTCCATCTCCACCATGGTTTTAAAAAGACAAGCTATTTAAAAAGCAAAACAACAATCAATTTATACCCAGCCTGTAAAAGTTAAGTGCAGATGAAACAGCTAAAGACCTTGTAAAATAAGGATCATAAAATAACAGTAATTTCTGTTTTGTTAAAAAACAGAATGATTTACCATTTAGGGCACATATCTCCTAGGGCTTATTTTGCATTAGAATACTACAGCTTCTATAATCATCACCATTTCAATTCCTAGAGTTATATTTCCATCAAAGCAGCTACTTTATATCTTTTTTAATAAAAGAATAACCTCCCCCAGGAGAATCAGACATCCTACTTTAAAGCAGTAAACAAAGTTCTTTATTCTCTGCCTCTGAAACAATTTAAAACAGCCTGAAAATAATACAAAATTGCAGGAGATGATTACTTCCACTGAAACAGTCCATCTTCAAAAACACTGAAAACATGCACATCGAATCCTCACTCTCCCAGAGATACCCTTTGTTCAGCAGATTGCAATTCAGGCTATTCAGGCCACTGCTCTCTCCAGGCTACTGTCAGATACCAAATTTGAAGGTTTCTGCAAAGCACAAAGGCTGGATTCTCCAGCAGTGGACATACTTGTCCTCACTCGACCCCAGCACAGACAAAGCTCAAGTGTATCAATCCTGTGAAGCACATCACAAGTCTGTGCATAATTAACGGCACTGGACAACAATGCTAATTGAATTAAATGTGGATTCGCTTTCCTCCTAATACTCTTTGTTTAAATTACTTATTAAAGCTGCAATCTCTGCAGAACATGACATTACTTATAAGTTCAAAGCAGGCAAACACCAGCTTTGTCACAGTCAAGCCTCATGCCGACGTCCTGCCCCTCCTGCTCTCCTTCCACCTTCGGTCTGCACGTCCAGCTCCCTCACGGCCTCGCACTCACTGTTTGCTGAAGGCGGGTGGAGGAGAGAGGAAGACAAAAGAAGCAAGTCTGTAGGAACACATCAACCCAACAAGGCTATCTCGAGATCTGCATCACATTGGTATCCCCACGGACATCAAAGAGGAAGAAAGTCACTGGTGGAGTTCACTGGACTCGATGTATTTGTAGCAGACCTTTCTCCAGTAACAGATCCAGCTCCCCAGCAGCTGAAGACTCTCAAATCTGACCACTATCCTGTTCTCCTGCCTTGTCAGACCTGTCTTTTCTTCACCCCCACCCGAAGATCCCTGCCCTGGGGATGTGTCCTGAGAGCTTTTTGTGCATCGGCTGGGATCCAAGCTGACCTGCACATGCACATCACGGAGCCTGCATCATCTGAGGGGCAGCTGTAGAGGAGACTGTCTCACTCTTTTCAGCTCATGTGTCAGGAACGGAGAAAGATAAGGTCTCACATACAGGCAGGGAACATTCTGGAAGAAGAAGGAGGCTTATGTTCAAGGACTGACACATGCTGCACTCCTTCAGTTCAGAAAGGGCAGTGAGATCCATGTCTGCAGCACCAGCCCAGGTGCTCGGTCCCACCTACCCAAATTCCTCACCATCAGGAACACGCTGCTGTGGTGATGACATGTTGTTCAGGCACAATGGCACTGGAACACCGAAAAGCACACTGAGTAGCCCGTCCCAAAACCCAGGCAGCGTCTAACAATGAGAGAGAGTTTGCAAGATAGTGATTTGAAGATGGGAATATATAAATATCTAGTTTGCTGTATATAAACCGATCTCCATTTCTCCAGTTAAATGTCATGTGAAACAAAATGTGCTTTTTATATATATAAATATATATATCTATGTATATATACAATGGATTCAGCTCACTTCAATGTGAACCCAAACACATTAACCCACGACAAGTTCCGGGCTCTGTGAGAGCCCTGACACAAGCTCTACCCTGAGGCTGGTCAGTTGTGAGCAGAGGGAAAGCCTCAGCCCCGGGTGAAAGCCGGCTGGCCTGGCATGGGGCACCAGAATGAACTCAGCCACACACCACAATGCACTGACTGTTTCCCGAACACTTACACGCTTCCTTTGTCCTTTAGAAACACACACGACAAGCAACTAACAAATAATGCCAAGAGCTTTTAAAGCACCAAGGTTAAAAAGGAACATTTCAGCAACTGAAAAAAAAACCCAACCCTC
This sequence comes from Tringa tobata, assembly GCA_033628505.1. Lineage (NCBI taxonomy): Eukaryota > Metazoa > Chordata > Aves > Charadriiformes > Scolopacidae > Tringa > Tringa tobata. The sequence continues at coordinate 1,222,023 of JAHREE010000158.1, forward strand.
AACTACCGAAGTTTTGAAAAGCCACAAAGAGCAGCTTTTTTTGCAAGCAGGCATGGTAATTCACCATCTGAAGGCGTCACACCTTTCAGGGAAAGCAAGAGGCGGAGGTGAAGGAGAAGGAATCAAAACCCAGACAAGGCCCGCAGCAGTAATATTCATCCCTCAAGTGCTGCGGGACACACTGGGGTTCTGTTCAGCCACGCGGTAACTGCCCATCAACAGGGAAACCTACAGTGCTCGCCCAACGGTCAACAAAGAGGGCTTTTATGCTATTTTAAACAATCTGAAGTGTCTCAGTTAATGGAAGACCGGGCAATTGGCCCTCGACTATTTCTAATTGACTGGAATGATGGATGAAGCTAAAGGGAAAGCTGACCCACTGAACTTTTCCATACAAAGCTAGAAAACTGAAGGAGATTGTAAACAGTTTATAAGAACGAGAAGTGGGAGAGGCAGAACCCCAGAGGCTTTGCTCCTCTCAACCTGCTGGTAAGTTGTTTCAGATGAAGGAAAACAAAGAGCTTCAACTCAGAGCAACAAACAACAAAAAAAATATGGGGAAGGCCTAAACAAATAGGGTATTTTCCCATGCTCTCCTCCCCTTTCTCCAGGAGCTACTCAGCTCTGCCATGCAAGCTGATCCTTTGAATCAGAAAGGGCAATTTGTCACTTTGACAAGCAAGACGTCTCTTAGGGCTCCGTATTGCCTTGCCCTGCTTTTCAGATTGACTGGGTGTTAACCAGAGATGTCAAGACATTACATCTCTGTCAACTTCAACGGATGTGACAATATATGCTTAAAACTTCGGTGTTAGTCAGTCCCACTACACTAAAGGTAGCGCTCAGCAAACCACACGTGCCCACTGATTCTCAGAATAAAACTATCTCTAGTAGCTTTTGTACTACAGAAGGACACTACTGCAATGAGACAGAGCTAAACAGCTCCTAGGAGAGAAGGACAAGGACACACATCTTCCAGGTAGGGAAAGGGAGGCATAGCAGGTTCAAATCCACAGCACCTATCTTCAGGCAGTGTACAGAGACACCCAAACACACAATAACTTAATTCTTCCTCTTTAGTCAAAAATAGGAACTTCAGAAAGCAGTTCAGATCTCCCCAGATAAAAATCATCTCCTTGGACACATCCAGTTCTTGCCACGGATTCTGCAGGGGAATGACACCAAGCACTTCAAGGAAGCATTAAAGCTGGGGGATGAACCTGGGACTCGGAGCCTGATGGAAGAAGTCTGTGGTAGAACCCAGAACTGGACGAGGGTGTCACAACTCATCATTTAGACCATTAGCCACAGGCCCTGTTTCTCCCCCAGTGGTTCAGCAAGATGAAACAGCAGAACAGAAGCATAAACTGTTACTTTTAACATGAAAATGATAAAGGCAAAGAAAAAAAAAAAGAACACCTGGCACACACAGTGTTAGGGCTAGCACTATTTCTCTTAGCTGTCAACAGCATGGCTAGTGTTTATCTGGAACGGTTGCTCACTAGGAAACCATATTAAATGAGCAGGAAATGACTGTGTCTCACCAAGATTTGTACAGAGAGTTCAGTGATTTGCCAAGCTGCCTCCCAAAGACAAACACAATGCAAATCTGCGTGCCTAATCTGTGACCAAACCCACAACAGATCCGACTTGCTTCCTCTCTGGAGTCTTTCAGATGAACTAACCAAGGCTAAATTAGGGAGATTTTCAGTGGGATGGGGTTACATCATGGATTATATTTTTCCAGCAAGCTTCTTCCTTCATCTCCACCTGCTGCCTCTCTGATGCTGGCACTAAGGGTGGTGGGGGATGACTCACTCCTACGTTCCTTTCTGCGAGACAGGCATCCAGCTTTCAGTTCTTCTTAGCCCCACAGAGTTCGGGTCATAAATTAAACTGATGCACGTATTACTAGGTATCAAGTCCAGACACTTACATGCACATAGGAGTCAGAAGTACAAGCTACGTCCTTCATCTAAAACAAAAGAAAGAAGGGTCAGTTTGGCAGGGCGCAGCAGCAAGTCTCCTCACGCAGCCCGTGTGTCCCCGGCTCTACCCCAGCCTCTCCAACACATCACTCCTGCGTTAAACCACGACCTGCCAGACGCCGCCTGGCAGTTCCAGGCTAACACACACACACACGCCTACTCCTACTGCTATGGAACTACCTTAGAGAATTGCTTTTTAACTTCAAGGCAGACGCAAGCCATCTCCGCATTCTTTGAATTATGACCAAGACTGGAAGATTATTTGGGTGTCCTAGCAGCCATATCACATCACCTTAAATTTAACTAATCCCCTCACCCACCCACAAACTTGCCCGTAGATTTGAACTACGGAACAAAAATGCTTTTTGTGGCAAAAGACTCTGTCACAGCACAAAAAAGCGAAAAAAAAGCTTTTATAATCTTGAGGGAGGCAGAACAAACGGATCACTGATAAATTTTTAAGCCCGCATTCCAAGAAAGCCATTTCTTAAATAAATTATTTCTCATTCTAGGGAATACAAAGTGATTGACAATAAATCTAAGCACCCGTCTCGTAAGGAAAGGGCTTGCCAATGTCTCCCACTATGAAGCACCAAAGCAGGTTTGCTTGGCACCAGGACAGCAGGATGGCTTCAGTCCAAACGGCACCCTAAGAGATTACCCACCTTAAATCACATTCTGCTTCTTCCCTCTGCATCTCGCCCCCTTCCCTCCCCGCCCCACACCAAAAGCCACCCTCCAAATAAACCACGGCAGGAAACGTGTGAACAGCCTCTAACACAGGCCGCGCTCTCAATATTATTAACCCCGGGGAGCAAAAATGTGATGGCAGGAACGAAGCTGCGCGGGAGGTCTCTGGATGAGTGCAGCTCCGTCTGAACACCAAAAGACACAAACAAGCCAACAAAGCCAGAGGCCGCTCCATCTGCTGTAAATCTTCCAAATGGAAGAGATCCCAGCAGAAAGACAATTTTCCCAAGTGCGATGCAGTTACTGTGCTATTTTAACTACCCAAGAGAGCTCACCAATGGCTTTCCCCCCCAGTAGTCCGTTTACTTCACACATTCTCAGTTTATCTCATAAGACTGAGCGTACAACCCTGACTTGTGCATGGACAGTCCTCACTCAGACTGGAAAGACTGCAGCCAGACTTGCTAAACCCGCCTTAAACTAGCAATAAACAGCAGAAAGAGAAGAATTAAGGAAAAAAAAAGAAAAAAAAGAAAAAAAGAAAAAAAAAAAAAGAAAGAGAGCAGTTAGACATTAGGGAAATGCCGAGTAAGAACACTTATCATCTCTATTTGGCACCCGCATGGTCAGTACCAGGAGAAGCTGCTCTGCTCCCCTGTCCGCAGCCGGGAGGGATGCGACGCCGCAGAGGGCTCAGAGCACCCCGAGCAGACTGGCCAGAGAGAAGGTCCCTCATCCAGCCCTGAGGTCCAAGCTCTTCACCTCAAAGAGAAGGCAAAGGGACAATCTGATTACGGGTCAAGTGCCAAAAGGCGTAAGGGAAAGCTGATGGAAACCCTTCAGCCTCACAGGTAAAGGGTTTAACTAGTCCCAGTGCCAGGAAGCTGGGGGCTGACAAGACACAAACGTTTTGCTTTAGTTTTCAGACAGCAAATGTGAGCAGAGCAAGTAAGAAAAACCTACACACTAGAATTCTGCTAACCACTTAACAGGTTGGGCCTAATTATTTTTAAGAACCATGTTCCTATGTACTCAGAAACCTGATTATAGAGACAGCCTCATGTTCAGTGACTGAAGGAAAGGAGGGGGGGGGGAAGAGATGAGGACCATTTATCCAGGCCCTGTCACCTAGAAAACTGATGGGAAATCACCGAGTCCACTCAGTGTACAGTAAGAATGTTAAATATCGACAGTCAGGCCATTTAGCACGGACAGCTATTCCTCCACGATGAGCATGAATCTCAGACAGGAGAAGTCATTTAAGCAAAGGTGGAAGTCACTTGCCCAGAGGTAAATATCTTCACTAGTAAAGTAAAATAACTCTCCATTTCTTACTTGTGTTTGGCTTCTTTTCCCCTCCATTTTACAGCAGCTGTGGCTAAATCTGGAAACACGCATCTTCCCGTGAGCCCTGCCATCGCACTGTATGTGCAGTCAGCACTCCTGGATTAAAACATTTGAATTGCAAAGTCCTATCACATTTGCCAACCACCCAATTATTTACATAGTATCTTTTTTTTATTATTATTTTTGATGTGCTTTTGTTTGGCCCTTCACAATGGAATTCAAATACGATAAAGATTAAGACAAGACACAGCCCTGGAGCCAGCGATCTCAGTCACTTTCAAACAGGTTCTCGGAGAGCCATTTCTCAATTGAACACACGCAGATAACAACAAGAGATCACACAGAATGAAATGAAGGACTTGCTATTAACAAGCATCAGTCTGAAAACCAGATTCATACTCCGAAAGCTGTACTTCCCCACAGCTGGCAGACAAGCTGTGAGATCGCTGTTCCAAGCCGGGGACAGGACAGCTGTGTTTCAGCTCCCACTCCTCGCTGTTGCTTTATGCCAGGAAAGGGAATCTTCAATTTTTTCCAGAGGAGCCCTGCCAAGCTGAGGCTGCAAACAGGATATGGCATGTTAGTAAACTTCCAGCCAGCCTGCTCATACCCCGGCCAGAACTCTCCAAAGTGCCTTATTCCCTGCGTCCAGGCTGCCTTCACGGAAAAACCAGCCTCCTGTGCTTGCCCTCCTTTGGCATATCCTCTACTATCCTAACAACAACAACATTCTCCTCCGTTCTGGCAGAATACAAGGCATGCAGGTACCCGGCCTCATCTTCTCTCCTTTATATAAAAGGAACTGCTTCCATAAGACCCACCCCCACTACTACAATTTTTGCAGAAATAAAGTGGTTCTTATAGAGAAACTCCTGTAAGTGCATTAGAGGAACAAATTTCTCTGTGAAGCATTGGCAGCCCTTGTATCATCTGTACACACAGATGTCCTTCTCAGGGTTCAAATGAAGATGTTTTATTTTTCTTCCAACTCTTCGCAAACAGTCAAAGAATAAGCAGCCAGTCATCCCACCCACCTCTTCTTGAGCAGTTGGACAGACTCACTCAGTACAAATTTAGCAGCAGCGAATCCCCACCAGCGATGAACACCTGCAGAAATTCACACTGGAGTATTCATTCTCCTTTGGCTTTCAGCTTTTGGGTTTACCCTGTTTCTAAGAAGAAAGCGGTGCCTTTTAGTTCTTCCCCAAAGTCCCCAGCAGCCCAAAAATACCTCCAAAAAGGTGCTGCTGAACCCACAAGTCAGGTTTGCTGACCTCGACTAACCCATCACTCGTAATGATATTCTTCACAAATGAAGACATCCTCAAGAGTCTGACAGAAATCCATGATGCTCCACAGCTTGACTTGTTAAACCGGGGAGCACAACAGCTATCACCAGATAAAACATTAACGAGGAAGGGAGCAAGTCAGGCAGAAAGGAGATGCAAGAGCAACGCTGGGAGCCAGAAGCACACCAGGAAGAGATGGGCAGAGGAGAAGAGCATTACAGAATGCACCAGGGAGGGGAAAACCAAGGCAATAAGTATGGCAGGGAAAAGGGTGGGGAAGAACAGGAAAAAATGAGAAAAAACAGGATTCATAAATGAGAAGAGTAAGTGTCATGTGAAGCCAAATCAGTGGCTTTCACACACACACACAAAAAAAGTGGTAGGAAAGGGCTGGGGGGGAGGCTGTGGAAGCATGAGAGAAAAATCCCAGTCTTTAATTTCATCACGTTTACACTGCTTTGGCTCACCGTATAAATCTTTTGAGGAACAGTAGCTCTCTCCACACACGGCAGTATATTAAGATGCTTTTTTAAGGCTTTCCAGACAACGCAGTGTCATTCTTTGGCTCCTTACGTGGTTTGCCTCGACTATGGCTCTGTTGCTAAGCTCTCGTTAGACGCGGATCTACTGGTACTTACTGACAGGGAAGAGATGATAAAACACAAGAAACCTGAACACCAGCCCAGCATTCGATTTCACAGCCGTGAACGCTCACAAGCAACAGTCCAACACCTTGCTTGGGCCTCTTGATCCTTCCCTAGACCATCAGGATGAACTGATTGCACCTGAGCTGCTCCATCCCACCCTCGGAGCGATTCATCTGAGAAAAGGAGAGGAAGGGTCTTCCTGAGAGCAGACGTACCCCGACCCACCTCCCACAGCAAACGTCCAGCCTCCCGATACCCCCCGCAGGAGCTCGGGATGGGGCAGGAGCACAGCCCCGAGCTACAGACAGCGGGGGAGCACGAGAACAACACAGCACAAAGAGGGAGCCAAATTAATAAATCCGGCTTACAAGGGCTGACAGCAAGTCAGGAAGAACGAACGTAACCATCTCTCTCTTTGGGTGAAAACAAAGATATCCATCCTCAGCGGCAAATTCTGTCAAACACCAATGAACACTTCACACACCACAGGCGAAAACCAGCCTGATTCTGCACTTAATTCAATTATCCGAGTGAACAGTGACCAAACACATCAGTATTTACAGCTTCCCACCAGTTATCACTTCACACGTGTAGAAATTAAATCAACTTCTGAAGAAGGAATCATCAGCATCTATGACCACAGGGAAAGAACCCAGAAAAATATTTTTGCCGTGAAGTTTAAACCAAGTACAGCTCCATTTAGAAAATTAAAGGAAACCTAAGGATAACCATAACGTTCACTTAACAAAAGCCACCCAACATATTATAACTGTCTCTTAGTCTACATCTAAAATGTGTTTGGAAACCCAGGAAATACAGTGGAAAACGTGCTCTGAATACCCTCAGCAGTAGCCGTTACAGCTATTCTTAATCCTGGCTTTGTAAACCTTGTAGACATAATTCACTGTGCTTTTGGATCCATAATATTTTGCGAAGCGCTGCAGTTTGCTGGCTTAAAAACGGGCCCCGCCAGCTCGGGGGTGGAAAGATTCCTGCTGACTTCATGTATCATTTCATTGCACTCATCAGGGCTTAATAATTTTCCCTGCTGAAGATATAGGCTGCAAGTACTAAGTAGAAAAGGTTATACATGTGTCTGAAAAGCGCTGGTGACATTTTGATAGGTGATATTTAACTACCCTCATAAAGACATTAAATATAAATTGTTCTAATGAAAAACAGGGTCCTTCATTAAAAACTGAAAAGCACATAAACAAGGCAGCAGTGACTGAACACTGCACAGCACTGCTTAGAACATTGAATCATGTTCTGAAATAGGCAAATTATTTCTTATTTATTTACTATTCACTATTTATAGGTGTATTCGGAGAGATTTTCCTTGAGGAAGGGAAACGGGGCGTGCGGCTGCTGCTCTATCACACTGATTTATGCGTGACCACAGGTATTCAAACATTAATAAAAGATGCTTCATTCTTAACTAATTAATTTCAAAAATCTCAAGCTTTTTGACAAGATGCTGAGGTAAGTCCTTCTCTAACCTGCTGTTCTTCAGAAGATGAGACATTCAAACCAGAGTCTCTCTCCCCTGCCCAGCGCGAGCGGCCGGGACGGTCCCGAGGGGGGGCTGGGGGGGGCACGGCACGAGACCTCTTCACTCCCTGTGCCTGGCCAGCCCAACCGCCTCCCTGCATCCTGCCAGCCACTCACAGCACAGCAAAACAGTCACATTCACAATTAATTTTATCTGCAAGAGAAGGTTAAGTTGTCCCATGCTCATGATGCTTTGAAAGTCCCCAAAGAAAAAAAAAGCCAACAGCAGAAGCCATAAATGGATACAGCGCACGAGCACTGAGAGGCACTTCACTATTTCCTTTGTGAAGTTCAAATAGGATATTTAAATTTGGAATCTTTTGGAAATCTTACTGCTTTTCAGAAGACATGATAAAATTGCTTTGTCATCATAAATGCGTTTTACACCCAGAACTTCTCCAGGAGAAAGCAAGATCAGCAGACAAACCGCTGCATTCTTTACTGACTTGAATGAAGAAGTTTCTCCTCTTTTTCACAATAGTTGCACACATACCACAAGAAATGAGGCCCTTTTTTAAATGGGAGCATTTCATGTAATGAGAAGAACCCAAGAAACTATGAAGAGAGCTCAAGCATTTGTGGCTCAATCCTCTCCAGTAAGGTTACATCTCAGCCCCTTGTGAGGCACTGCTGTGTTCTGCAGCGAAGGTGAGACCATCACAGGGTACTTGCGTTCTGTATCTTTGTACAGCAGGAAGAAAGCAAATATCAATATAAGTTCACATAATTAGTTCAATGGAATTTTACACAGGTAAAAAACCCCAAAACTTCAGAACAAATCACTGAGCGAATTGCTTCAAGAACATTAACTTCACACCTGCAGTGTAGGTCCAGAGCAGAAGAAATCACCAGTGAAGCCCATTGCTTACAGCATTAAGCAGCGTTCTGCAGATTCAGCAGCCAAGCAAGTTCAAATGGTCAGCAGCAAATAGCTTTTCTAAACCATTTCTGTCTTGTTACTACTGAAAAAGATTCACAAGAGAACTAACTCATCGTCAGGACCAGGTGGAGAGATTTTCAGATGCCCACCATCAATCTCCATCCTACAACAGAGGCATTAGTTTAGGGGTCTCTCCTGGAGCTGTGTGATCTTGCTGACAGACCAATGGACTTTTTTCCCAAAGGCAGATAAATTGAATGGAGGCTTGTAATTCCGCTGGGTTGCCCTGCAGTGCCTATGAACTGCTCTGTCAGCGCAGTACCACCCAGGGACACAAACACACCTCTGAGACATTCAGAGGAAGGGGCTGACAACACACTACCCATTCGTGTCACAGCTCTTTTTCCACAAGGGTACGTCTTTGGTTCCATACACCAAATTAGCTATACTGGGAGCCGATGGCTCCTCACGAGGCTGCCGATGAGGTGCACTTCTCCGAACAAAGGGACCGGGGGCTGCCGGGAGCCGGCCAGGCTGAGCCGAGCTGAGCTGGCCACAGGGCAACGGGGAAAACCAGCGTGTGTTGACATGGGTTGCACGTGAGAAGGCTGGTGGCCGTGGGACAGCTCAAGCATTAGCCACAGTCTGCTTTTCTCACAGCCTGGCAGCAGCGGTGCCGAGGAGGCAGCCCCCAGCCCATCAAGGGAAATAACAAGTGACAATTGAGGGAAGGACGCTGGCTATCCATTCATGCGTGCGGAGCTTGGGCCAAACTGCAGATGTGCTAAAAGGTTCTCCCCAGAGGAAAAGTGTTTATTAATTAATATCCATAGAATTAATTGGTTCCCCATATGCTCTGCTGTGTTTCCAAGACTGCAGCCCTGCTGATACTACTGAAAGGTGCCAGCTGTGGTGACTACCCAGGAAGTTCATCAGGACACTTCTGTCAATCAAAAACCTAATTTACGTTTTTCTTTTCACCAAATTCTAAAAGTGTCCATCTATGTAAAAGTCATGGAAAATGCATTTAAAATCTCCAAACCATAATCACTTTAAAAGAAAAAAAAGCCAACACACGCTCTTTACTTCAGACACAAGTGTGGCACAGAGCAGACAGACAGAAGGAAGATGCTGAGCCATCAGCTCATCTACTGCCCATCACCTGGTGCTCCTTTCCCACACTCACTGTTACACTCCTTACACCGATCTGTTCCTCGCAGCTGGTGCCACCACTACCAAACTCATCCTTACATCCACCATACCCATTCATCAGCGCAGGAGTGGTATTTTTGGATTCTGACTACATCTGGCACAAGCCTGTGCAGTGACATCATGTTTCCAATGTTATCAATCTCATTGAGACTTTATTCATCACACGCCGGTGTCAGCTGGCAGGGCCACGGGTCCGCTCATTCCTGGTGGAGCCGTCATCCCTCCCCGGCCCGGCTGCGGGAGCGGAGAGGCAGAGCAGTCCTACAACCATCCTCTTGTCAGCATGTGCCAGCAGGGGTTGTGCCTTCTCATCCAAAAGGACAAACTACTCACCAAGACCTTCCTTCTCCACTGAGACACCACCTCTCCCGACCCCCTGGACGCACCTGCAGAGGCCAGCAAAACCCTCTGTCAGCCGAAGGGAGGGCGAGCACCCCTCATGGCAGCCTCTCCAGCAGATTCAAAGGCCTTTGATGTTTATTTAGTCCAGGGCTCCAATTTCAGCATTCCCTCACGTACACAATACCCGCTCAGAAACCTGAACACCAGCAGCTGTAATTACCACACCCAATGGTGAACCCATGCTGCAGCAGCAGCACCCATGATGCTGCCCCAGATCCCTTCAGAAATATTCTCAAATTGACATCTATAGTAGAAAAGCTGTCCCAGCTAAATTAAAATATTGCGTCCTGAGGTTTTGATACCATAAAGAAATCATTTAGAAACTTCTCTTGCAACACCAGCAAGGTCTTGGGTGCAGCCACACCACCATACTTAGACCTCAAGAAGAAGAAGCTGACAACAGCCACACTGTAGAACCTCAACAAGACAATTCTGCTGCAGGACACGGTTAAAGCACGCCACAAAAGAACCATTTATCAATATACACAGCTGTGATTGCAGTGGGTTCCAAACTAGCTTCCTGCAGAGGAAGATACCACCAGGTCATGCTGGTAAGAAACAGAAGGGGCTGTAGAGAGGCTTAAAATCATGTTCCTAAATCAGGGGCCTTGCTAACAGTCATTTCGTTACAAGTACATAATAGCCAGAACAGAAATCAGAGCTACCTTCAGAGAGTAAGGCTTGCTGTGAAGCAGCCTGAGAATGAGAGTCAGCAGGACCCACGCTACCCGACTGGAAACGCATGTCAGTTTGTACGGGCTGCACCACAGGCCAGACTTGGATGAGAACAAAACACGAGCGCCAATCACAGCGGTTTGGAACGTGGCAAATGACCAAGGTGGGGAGACTCTACCTGTCTGGGAGAGTTGTTTCTGGAAGATTTGCAATGCCACATGGAACTGGGTACGGCACTTCACCTCTCAAAGCTATGAGCCACTCCTCTTTAATTCAGAGTATCTGCCCCATCTGATGATTAAATCCTTTGACGTTTCATTTAGAGGAGGGATTTCTCTTCCAGATGCTAGTAAAAAGCATAAAACCACAAAAGGGTAAATGTTCTGTTTCCAGCCACTCTGACAGAGAACAATCCTACAGAGGACCTGAAGGAGCAGTAACCACAGCACCCACAACACCATGTCAATAAAACCTCAGTAACCCCTGGTGTACAGCTGCTCCTCGAGGCACCTATTTGCTCTTCAAGGATTCAGGCTTCAAGGGCTCTTTTCCACGCACTTCACTTTGTTTTGGTTCACCACCCTGCAGGCAGACATGGAAGACTTCAGAACACATTTGCTGTCCACCTGGAAGACATTAATGATTAATTTCCAAGTAAATCAAATATAGACACCTCTTGGGCTTCCCTCTGTTTCTTCATTGCTTTCTTTACAGAAAAAAAAAAGAACAGAAAAAATGTAAAATCCAGCTAGAGATATTAAAAAACTGCAGTGCTTTTTAAGCCTCAGCACAATAGCTGGGGAGTCAAAGGTTTTAATCAAAAAACATGGATTAGGAGAAATGATTTCAAGTACAGGGAGTGCACGCCAGCTCAGATCTTGTCTGCTGTTATACAAGGTAACCATTATACCATGATCAATGTGCAAATATTATTTTAACCGGGTTTTCTATAAATTAGCCTAGGTGAGAAGGTGTGATTTGTAGGGCCTGGTTCACCCCCAGGAGCAGAGGGTCCGAGGAGCGAGCGAGGAGCTGTACAAGTCCCTGCCAGCAGAGCCAACGCAGCAGGGGGCCAGAGATCACACACCCCCCCAACCCCTGCCCAGACCTTCTGAAGGTGCCACGGTCACTGTCACGTCTGTGGAGCAGCTCTGGGACGGTGAAACAGCCCAGAAGACAACAGAGCAGAAGCGACACTGGGCGCTACAGAGGGCTCTTGCTCCAGAGGTGTCTCCCAGGAGCTCACCCGAGGGGGCCAGGAGAAGCCAAGGTCTCCCAACTGCCTGAACGTGAAAGCATCTCACAAAGGGAGCAGAGAAATACCAATTAGGGATTAGTAAAATGGGAAAAAGCCACCACTACATTTTCATTTATCTGTAAATCCACAGCTTGCACAGTCGGTGGAACCAAGCCATCACCCACCGGTCTCTCTGCTCTCAAAAAGGAAAATATTGTTCAGGTTTTTCAAGAGAGTTAAAAGGAACTTCCCGCAAAGATCTCCCCAGACAAAAAGCGCTGGTGACTTCTTGCAAGATATAAATACACCAAATACTCTCAAAAAAAGTTTAACTCCAACTTTCGCTTTCCCAGACAGGGTGTCAGGAGAGTTCTTGATGTCTTTTGTAGCTGCACAGCACCTGGAGGCTGACTGCAGGAAAGCTACAGCTTCTCAGAGAAACTCCTGATGCAAATACGCTGGTCCCAAAGGAAAAACAATGTTCTTTTGAAATAAAATTAAACCACTGGTAAAGCAGAGCAATTACCCTGGAGTGACGCCACTTTTAATAGTAATAAAATCCATGCAAGGACATCTGTAATGTATAAATTTTACACGGGAATAGACCTCACAGACCAGCATGGCTAACCACGGCCATCCTAACACCTCTGTTTGCGCCCAAATTCACCCAATTTTTTCCTTAGTATGAAGGCTTGCAATAGGAATTCATGAGAACATACTGGAGAATCTTTGACAATCTTATTTTGTGTGTTCTATACATCAAAGTGCAAAAAAAAAAAAGTACTCAAGAAGCCACTTTCTGGAGTGTGCTTGTGTGCTTAAGTGCTTCGTTTCCTGCCTGAAATTTGCCTCCTGACAGAGCAACCCATGATGACAAGTGACAGAAGTGTTTTTCCCATGCAGTTACCATTCTACATCTCCGAGGTGTTCTGGGAGCAGAGGGAGGTAACAGGCTCAGCAAGAAATAGCTGGGTGAGCAGGGAATGCAGAGAAGCAAACGGCCAGACTGGTTTAAAAGCATCCACTCCCAGTCCTGGTCTATGCCGTGACAGTCACCTTTCCAAGTCTGTGAGGAAGAGGAAGAGGAGTGAAGTCTTGAGCAGACTGGATGCTCTATTGCAGCAGATAAAGAGAAAACCCTGCATGACTAAGGTCAGGGGGGTTCTCCCCTGGGAACTGCTGTTCCTTTCACTGGGAGAGGCAGTGGGCTACACACGGGGAGTGTAAAAGAGTGAAAGCTAAAGCCAACAGCTTGTGAGTCTTGCTAAATTATCTGTACTGAGTGAGAATCATAGAAGCCACACGACGTACGAGGAGAGCACCAGGTTCAGTAAAGCTGACATACACTGCTCGGGAAAGGACGTGGGAATTCTGCCAAAAGTACAGCATGAAAGATTCCCAGTTTAGGACCCAGTCACCGGCTGGGAAGTATCTGGAGTCCTACAGCTGACCAGAGGGTACCACGAGCACCCTTGTGAAAGCACAGTGCACTAGTGAGAGCAGCCCTGGTGGCTGATGGCTCAGGCCTGAAACCAGCTCAGGGAAAAGAAAGAGCAGCTCAGAGAGTGGCAACAACCCAGCCCAGCTTCTACAGGCACTCCAGCAGCACCTGGGAAACTGTGTTAGAGACACACTCTAATTAGACAGTAAGGCATAGATCAACATTTGATGAACTGATGATCTCTGCTACTCTATCAAAGAACCTGAGGATTTTTTGACATTTAAGAAAACCAAGAAAGTATTTTCAGAAGTTGCACGTGAGTCAGAGTCTCTGATGCTCCCCCTCTAAAGGAAGCAGACGACGGTGCCATCTCTCCAGTGAAAGCCACGCTACATTTTCTCTTTGTGGTGTTTATTCATTAAAAAGAAAAGGGGAAAAAAATCCTTTTTGCTGGGGCACAACTAATGGTGGAATGAACTACCTCATTCATCTAAATAAAGTCAGCTCTAAAACCTGCAATAACCATTTAATTGCCTACTTTGTTAATTATTTCACTGTTTATCTAATTCATTATGAGCATCTAAATAATAAGCTCATTCAGCGTAAGCCGAGATCAGAGGCGCTGAAGACACCTTCTGCTCATTGTGGGTCTGTCCCCTGCAGCGTCATCGGGTCTGTAACCCCCCCGGGGCTGCTCCATCATTCCACAGCTCAATACAGCGCAGCGCCGTGAAAGCTTCCCCTCTCTCTCTTCTAACATCGGGTCCTCTAGAGTCTTTGTGTGCACCTTTGGGATGGCTGCCTCCGATTTTCCAATTTTATTTCAGAAAACAAAAGGTCGCCCTCCAGCACGGACAAGGACAACATTTCCCAAGGGAGGGAACGTGGGAACTGCTGTGTTATTAATCCACTTTCCCTTTCCTCACCTGCTGCCTTCCAATTCATTATTTTGCATACAGCTGCAACAACAACTGTTCCTGTGAAAATCAGGATTTCTATAAATACACAGCAGTGCTCGCTTGGGAAACAAGTACAACACACCTTGGAGAGGGCAGGAGGAACCGCAGCCGCATCTCCCACACGTCTCCCGTCGTACCCCCACACCACAACCCCTCCATCGTACCCTCCGGCCACCCCCGCTTCAAAAGGGCACGGCACTTCTTATTTCCTTAAGACAAAGTGCATTTCACCTCTCAGTGCTTCATTTCAGTTCGGCATTTATAAAGCTCAGAAGATAACTACACCTTTTCTGGCCATTTTAAGGTGTGATTAAGTGCACCTCGCAGTGGGGTGCGTTCACCTTTCGGGGAGCTGGTACCTGCAGCTGGCACGGGCGCTGGCCGGAGAGCCTGGATGAGCAGTTCCAGCACCGTTCCACTCCCGAGGAGCGATCCAATCTTCAGGTAGAGCACAAGGGCTGGAGCCTTTTCCTGGGTGGACAAGCCCACAGCAACTCCACTGCAAGTGGCCAAACACAACTGGAACACATCAGGACAAAGCCCAGCCACGCTTGAGTTCCTACTGAGGGAGTGGTGCTTTCCTCAAGTATTTCCAAACAGCAGGCAGGGTGGGTGGGTGTGGGGGGTCAAAGCCTTCAGTACAAACTGTTTATTCAAATAACTCAGTTCAGTTGTCCTTCCTCCCTTAGCAGATTTCACCCACGGAATCACTCGTGCTCCAAGATGGGTATGTACCATTGTGACTGCAATTACAGCACAGCTACTGACACCAGTCTCTCCGTTTCTGAGACAGAAGCTTCTTAAGCTAATAATAAATTAAAGCATTAAAATGCAGTGAAACTGATTTTCCATTTAGCAATAGTAGAGGAACTGCCAAACAGTTTACTCTCAGCTGTTTACCTGAAATGCTGCAGATCATTCCAACAGGCACCAGGGATCCTGAGCTGAAGAGTTACACAGGAGGCAAACCCCAATCTTGTAATGCAGCAACAAAAACGCTACCGTACAACGTGTGCAAGCTTTATACAAAACAATACACCCTTCCAAGAAATTACAGTAATTTGGGCGTGAGAGAGCGAAAAGACTTAAATCTGGCCAAATACTGTTAGGACAGCCAGGGCAGATTTACACTGCACACCAAATGCCAATTAAAAATATTAAACAAAAGCCAATCATCTTGGTCTGTAAAATTTTTGCCTCCCGATTGCAGTGTTGGCACATTATTTAGAGCAGCTGTGCTATTACAAAAAAAAAAAAATCTCTCCTGCACACACACAATTTTGTGCAGACCTCTGACCCCACAGCACAGGACTTTGTGCATGTTTAGGCCAAGAAAACCTACTTGTCCCGTGTCGCAGATTCAGCAGGGAGAGGAAAATCCAGCTACAGCCCATCTCTGTTGGGTGAACACGGCTGCACTGAGCTCAGGAGCCAAGTCTGGCTCACACAGCCAATGCACAATTAAATATCAGGCGAGAAAAATGTTGGAAAGAAGAGGAATTTCTCAATTGAATGTTATAAACCGGGATAAATAAACCACAGTGAAAATGGCATCTTCGAATCACAGCTCCACCACAGTTAAGCCACGGGTTCTCGGCTGCTTCACAAAACTGAGACAAAACACCATCCCTTCCCCTTTGCAGTCGGGCAGCCGCACGCCCAGCACCGAGCTCTTCCCTCCTCACCCGCTCCCGCGCCCCGGAACCATTCTCACCCTTCCAAAAAACTCATTTGTCAACAACTCATGGGATTTACTTTCAGTCTATTTCTTAACACCTCATTTAGAGGATCTTTGAGCAACCTCCAACAGCCCAACACCGCAGCAGCTCCCCCAGAAGGGAAGGCCCCAGGTGGGCAGACGCTCAGTGACGCAGGACACCTTCCAGCAGGAACCCTCCTTCACCGTCACCCAAGTGCCCCGGCTCAGGCACAGCTCCCTGACACCCCTGTCATCACTACGGGACGAAGGAACACATTGCTTCAGCCAGGATAGAGCCATCAGAAGGAAATAAAAGTCAGAGGAAAAAAATCCCAAACAACTGGAAGCTGTTGTAATTTTTTCCTGAGTGTTATCCTACTCTCCCCCACGAATGAAATGGTTCAGGAACTCACACAAACACACTCAAAACACATATTTGAGAAGACAGAAGCACATAACAGAGTTTGCCCTGGAGGCACAAAACAGAACTGGGTCAGAAAATTGGGTAACATTTGACTTGCTCAGGCCAACACAATCAGGCAAAAGATGCAGTTGTGATTGGATTCGGGCCACGCTGGCTCCAGCCGTTTCCTCCTGCCCCGACAGCGACCACGCTGTCACCTTCCACAGAGGATGCGCTTGGTTTCAGCCCCTCACGTCTGCACACACACAGAGCCCTCCCCGCTTCACCACCAGCAAAGAGGAAAACCCTTCTGTAACCTTTTCCTGAGCGTAGCTGAAGATCCCCGGGTACTTGCCAGCAGACACACAGGCGGAGCAGACAAATGCCACCCCAGAGCGGGCTCTCGAGTCCCCTCCCAACACCCAAGTTCGCCTGTGCCGGTGCTGCCACGCGGGTGACACCGTGCCATGGGGACGAATGGATCCCCCAGCCTCCTTCTTCCCAACCTTTGTATCAAACCAGTTTGGGTAACACCAGCATCTCACCACAGAAGACTTCCCCGTACGGTTAACCCTGTGCTGTCTGACCCATTCCAAAATTCACACGGCTCCTCCGCTGCTGCAAGGAGTCCCTGGGGTAGACATTTCCAGGACTGTTCCTATCCCCCGTTTCTCTGTAACGGGCTTTCTAGTCCCTCCTATTTTGTTTTTTATTTTTCTCTCCAGTAAGAAGAAAGAAAGATAGATTTATTCCTCCAAAATTGTTGAATCAAGACAGCTGAATAGAGAAAAAAATAGAAATCAGTGGGAGGGGAGCAAAAGTGGATAAACAGGGAGGTGAAAGCACAAGGGTGGGACCCCGCTAGGAGCAGCGTAAGAGCTATTAACACCACGCAGTGAAAACCCTGTTTAGACGAACCCTGAGGACACACATCTGGATGGGATTGACAGGAGTGACCTTCTACAAAGCAGGGACAGCACCAGCTCTCCACCACCGCAGGAGATGTCCCAAAGAGAGACCCTGCTTTCACTCGTATTGTAATAATTCAACCACCTTCCAATAATATTTCACAGTTCACAATCACCACCTTCTCTACATCCTGAGAAGTTCAGAACCAGCATTCATTTTAAAGGCTGCTTATTTCACAGAAGAGGAAACTGAGGCACAGATTAGCAACGGGTCACCCACCCCCATGTACATCCCCCCAGAGCTTACGGGACACCTTGGTTGTCAGCAACAGCAAGGAAGGACTCATCTCAACGTGCGCCAGTGTCCGGCAGACTCCTGTCTCTCCCATCATCCAAAGAGCAGACTCCAGTTCTTTAACTTTTCAGGCCACCAAAGAGTTGGGCTGATAAACTTTGTTCTTTTTGTGCGGCAGAATTTGTGAAACGTCCCACAAATGGAAGGGTGCCTCTGGAACTCATTTATCAGGAATTTCAGCAATGCTGCACACAGATGTTGCCTATCACTGCAGGCTCCTGCTAAAATGCTAAATGTTGTTGGACTCAAATATGAAGGATTTCACAGGGCACGTTAAACTGCAGGGCTCCCCTGGCCATGGGCTGCAATTCCCTCTGGTGACAAGGAGAGCACACCAGCATCACAGAGTGAAATGACCAAAGCGAAGAGCCCGGCAGCCCTGAGCTGGCTGGCACAGGCCAGGGCCACCAAGCCTTTCCCCGTCTCATCCTCTTTCCCTCATACTTTTTTCATTCCATTTAGCTACAACTCAGATGGTTTTGCTAAACTTTTCCTAAGCTTTCCCCATGCCAAAAGCACTTGCTGTCCTCAGCATCTAGTCAATTCCCTTAAATTCCCAGCATCAGCCACCCTTCCTGTACACACACAAACCACAGCAGTTCTAATCTCCTTCGATATTTTCAAGCAGAGTTCTCGTCTGCTTTGTTACTGCCCGTCCTCCCTTAGCACCTGATGGCCAACATCCCTCTCCTCTGGTGTGTGCCCGAAGCACTCACCCTCCCACGCCGTGACCAAGACCCAGCGCCTCGACCGATGCATCAGCCCGAGCCGTTTCTTCCCCCCCAACAACCCTTTACAACCATCGAATGTGACTCGCAGGAGCTCTGCCTCAGAGCTTTTATTGCCAGCCCCGTTCAATCCAAGGCACCGGGCCAAAATAAACCATCTCATTTATTAGTCCTACAACCTACTGTTCACCACAGCCATTCTTAGCATTCCGGGGTCTTCTCCGCACCGAGTTCCAGGGACCACTGGCTTTCGGAGCGGGGCAGGGAGGAGGAGGCAGCAGTGGGACACGGGACATAAGGGGAGCCTGGGGAACAGGGACGTGGAGCAACTAACCCAATGGCATCCACCTGTAGGGGCAAATAGACACATTTATCTTCTTCACAAGAAGATTTATGATCTGTAAGTGTTCAATTCCAGGTTATTTGTAGAGTCTCAGTTCCAATTCCACAAAGCCTAACCTCAATTTTTTTGCCAGAAGTTGCTCTATTAATAGCAGCTTCTTTCCCCCGGGAAGAATCAACACAATCATCTCCCAGATTCTTTAATATGGGCTAACAACAAAGGTAAAAAGCAAACAACAACAGAGACAACAATCCAGCTTAGGGAAGGTCTTGCCTTTTAGTTGGCAAGTGAAAACTCTGTATCTACAAAGGTAGATTGAGTGTCTCAGAAACACTCCCTGTCCCACCTTCCATATTCCTACACACTGAAATCCACTGGACTGAAGTCCTGCAGTTCAATCTCAACACTAGTAGGAACTTTTCAAGTATCTTTTCCTCTCCCAGATCATCCATGTGGTTTTTAAAAACCTCTTTCCTCAGAAAAATAAAAAAGTTCTCCTCTAGTCTCCCCGCTGAAGCCAGCTCTACCTCCAGAGGCCGAATCTCAACCCCTGTTTCTTTACACGGACACAAGAGAAGCCCGGCTGTCGTCACCAGCACAAAGCCTAAAGAATTCTCCCAGTCACGCGAACACAAATCCTGCTTGGACAAACAGCTGGAAAGCACAGCACCACTCTGGAGATTTTCTGGTCTTCCAGCCAGTTCCGACTGTCTGTTGTACATACACACACACTACTCTTAGTACTTCTTTTTGTAGCTCACCAGCTCTCTCCTGCCTTCACTTTATAGTGATTCTTCTGGGCGAAACGACCGGGTTTTTTTTGTCCTTTGCATCCTTGCTGCTGATCTCTGTGTTAATTAATCAATAGATGTGGTTCCCTACAAGCAATCATTCCTTGTTACGACACGGCGCTGGTCTGGCCATCTGCTGCGCTGGGGGGGCTGGTTCTGCGACACCCTCAGCTTTCTCCAGTAAAACCAGAGCCATCTTCTCCACCTGAGCCATCCACACCACGTGGAGACACATCCCAGGCGTCGAAAGAAAAGGTTTTTGCATTTGAAGGAGGTTGGGGCTGCACCGAGAAACCTGCCTGAGCATCTCCCCGAGCTGTGGGAAAGCCAAGCCCAGAGCAGCCGGACTGACAGACTGACAGCCCTGACCCAGCTGCCTGCAGCAAAGAGCCCTTTTGTTGGTCAAAAGGGTGGCTTTACAAATAAGTTATTTATGTAGCGGTTGAATGATACCCATAAAACTTCTCTGAGCCGATGCAGATTAAGTAACTCATGAGACAGCCCCAGTTTTACAGGCTTGATTTTTTTCAAGCTTAAAATGTTTCACTCTAGTTTATCAGGCAACACTTTCAAAAACACCCAAGTTCTGCTGACACCCGGTATTCCTCCCACCAGCATAAGCAAACGTGCTTCTGGGAGGAATACAAGCCTTCCCAGCACAAGAGTAGCATTTTGGGGGGATTGTTTTCCCTGTTTCTGAATAGAAAAAAAAAAAAAGCACGTATAGATAGTTTTTTCAAAAGGACAGTTGAGGCCAATTCTGCTATGTGCTTCAGAGACCTTTAAAGGACATTTTACAATTTCAAGGCAAAGTCTGTCAGGGGGAGGGAAGAGGAGGGAAAGGGGAAACCAGTTTCATTTCCCTTGCTCATCTGAACACGCATCGAGTGAGCCTTTCGATAACCTCATAAAAATGTGCAAGGCAGAGAGAAAGTAATTTAGGATGCATTTAGAATTTATTGACTTGGCCTGGTCATACATTTGATAACACATATTGCTGTTGGTATGGCAAGTGGGGAAAATAAAATTAAAGCTGAACTGTGGAAACTGGCAGGCTTGCTCTTAAATGGAGCTTCAAACCAAACCAAAACAAAAAATCCCTGACCTCTCTTTGGAAAATACACTCTTAACCACCTCCAAATTAGCCATATTTCCTTTAAAGTAGTTTCTCAAACCAAAAATGGGCTCCAAAGCACTCTTGATGGCAGACACGAGACGGACCAGTTCAAGGCAAGTCATTCACCCTTTCCCATTCCAGCCAAACACGGCCAGTGGGAGCTGCATGGACAGGAGAAGCACTGGGAACTGCTAACGGAGAGCAGCCTCCTATTTCACAGCCTTCCTACGTCAGTTTGGTCTGCCTTCTTTATTATTGAAATACTTGTAACTCTGGTGGTTTTATGGAAGAGCTTCAAAAACCAAACCTTAAGTTGTCCCCAGGCTCAAGCGCAGGAAGTATATAAAGAGACAGGAGATGCTTCATTTTCTTTGTGCTTTTTTAACTCTTTGAACTTAGGTCAACTTCTCTTCTGGACCAGGTGAGCCTGGGGAGACAAGACATCAGCCAGAGCCCATGGGCAGCTCCCAGCCTGGGGAGAAGGGGAGGGTACCACAAGATCCAGACACACTGCTCAGCCTCTCCAGCTTGTGTCTGGAGTAAGCCATCTGATTTTGATTGTCTTTCAGGAGAAACAAATTATAACACCCAGTGGTTGGGGTTTTTTTTCCCCTCATTTGGTTTTGAATACACTCCCAAGAAGGGGCTGGGGAAGAAGCCTCCTGCTGCACTGGGAAGGTTTTTGCCTTGGAGCCAGAGAGAAAGCACCCCAACCATTTACAGAACAATAAACACAGCCGAAAACAAGAACAGCCAGAGGCTCTTGAAAATGCTCAATCAGAGCTTTACCTCGCACTCCACCTCTTGATTAAGGAAGAGATTTGGGATGCTTCAAAGGGCACAAAGTTTTATTGAGAAGGCCACTACCCCTGGGTTCCGTGCCCAAGGGCAGCAGCCCCAGTGCCCGGTCCCACAGGATTATCTCTGTGGGCTCCTACCAAGCTCTGTTTAACACCCCACAGCACAGCTTTCAGCTGCTAATTCAACTCTCCAGCCAAAACAGGCAAGAGAAGCAAGGGGGTCACTTCTCTCCAAACCTTCATTTGAAACCTACAAACATGTTGGGTTTTGGTTTTTTGTTTGTTTGTTTTTGGTTGGGTTTTGTTGGTTTGTTTTGTTTTTCCCCCCACACAGCAGCATTCCACATCCATCCCCAGCAGCCTCCAAAACACCAGGCTCAGTACCCCCACACATGGCCAGCCTGAGCCTACAGACACAGGCTGAAGTAGGGGCCATTGGAAAAAAAAAAAAAAACAGAAAGAAAAAAGGCAATAAACTACAAGGGAGATGATGATGTTTCGGGGCAGGCATAGAGCGTGTCTCTCCTACTGCTCACTATGCCAGTTTTTCAATTGAGCCACAACTGAAAAGCCAATTTAATAAATACCTCTCATTTGGACAGGCAGGACAGCACCAGGCACCAAGAAATGGTGGAGCTCAGCAGAAAGATAATGCCCTGATCGTGGGGTGGGTATAATAGAGGGATTATTTTACAATTACAGCAACAATGAAAAAGCAATTTATACAGTAACACACTGATGTACTGGCAAGTGCCTGTCCAAAGGGATTAAATAAAAGTCTGACACAGACTACAGACAGAAGAATGTCTTTAGCAAAAGGTTTATGAACTTCCCTAGACAGTCATACTTCTGTGCAACATCCCCTAAAGACAGTGGTTTGCATTTACATCCATTTTAGATAATGGAGGCACAACGCACAAACAAGAAATAAAGAACACTTGGAGAATTCTTATTTATTTAAAGAAAAGCAAAAGCATACATGAAAAAGATAGGTCACTTTTCATTGCTTCAGCAGGCAGGCTGCAGCAGCCCCCCAAAGGATCTTTATTTCTTGGGTTAAGAACCCCAGGGGGGACACTGGGAGTTCTTGGGAAGTGGCTCCAGCAGAGTATCTGGGAATCTTAAAGCAGGGAGTCCTAAGGAGCAACCATGAGAGAGGACAAGGAGCCAGGAATGCCCCATGGATAGAGAGAAAGTCCACCACATCCCGTGCTGCTGAAGCAACAGCCCCAGGATCCTCTGGAAGAGATCCGCTTCACAGAACCAACTTGCCAGAATAACCCACAGGTGGCTCAGGCACCCTTCCAGAGCTGGGAAACCCAGCTGGGAGGGGAAAAAATGCATTTCAGAAGAGAAATTTGGGTAGTTCAAAGGGAGGGCAGATGAACATTTATACAAACCACAGAGCTTTTAGCTCTGGTTGATTTATTAAATGGGTCGTCCTCTTTTTACTATCACTTCAGGCAACAGTTGAATTATTCAACGAGCTCCAGTTGACTATGTTGTTTCTAAAACACTCAGGCCACCTCCGGGGGAGGAAGACGGAAGGCGAGAAGGAATAAAAACACGTTTAAAAGTTAAAGAATTTAACAGAAATGGGTCCTATCCATTTATGAAAAGTCTCAGAAGCAGGGAGTATTTCTGTAAGCTTCCACTACAAAAGGCTACCTCCCAACTACAAGCCAGGGCTTGGTTTTTTGGGGTTGGTTTTTTTTTTGTTTCCATATAGAAACCATGGGCTTATGGAAACGATGGGACAAAAGAACGGTGAGTTTTCTGAAGAGCTAATAATCTTGATGAACTAGAAAGCTTCCCGGTTTCCTTTTAAAGTCATTCAGTCTTTCTGGGAATCATGACTTTCCATCTTTAGTCTTAAACTAAATATCCAAGTTATTTAAAGTCTGTAAACAACTATAGTGCCATGGAAAGGTATCTAAAAGTCAATGAAAGAAGTAAGCATGCCTCAAGAACACACAGAAATTATAAAAGCCAGCAAAACTAAGAGTCAGAGACAATTAGCAGGGGCCCAGGCTTGGACGCCATAACCTGCCAGCTCTACCAAGTGCCAGCGACTGGCTGTGGAATTACCTTTCTCTCCCTTGGGTTAGATGGGCAGTAATAGTTAACACTCACTGGATTTATCTCCCATGAAGAAGTCTCATTTCTTTCCATTTTTGTCTTGAACCAAAACCCTCTGTCCCAACCATTGCTTTGTTTTGGGAACCCAATCTGCTCGTTCCTGCCACATCTTACATGCTTTTAATAACAAAACATGCAAGATCCTTTTCCAGAAATCTTTTCATTATTTCTTCCGGTGTTTTGATCTTATTAAAGGTCCTTCCTAGCTCTTTCTTCAGTAGCCATTTATCTTTTGTACAGATGACGTCTGTCCATTCCAGCAAATCCCGGCTTTCTCATTACTGCAGAAATAGCGTTGATGCAGGAATTTTAAAAATGTGGGTTTAGTTTGTGCGTGCTCATTGGGATAACTATTAATGCAGTGCAAGAATTACTCACTACAACGATTTCAAAAGGATACTTTAATAGCCTTTATGAAAAAAAGTCCAAGTTTCTGAATCACCTATGTAAAACAATCAAATCTGCCTTTTTTTTTTCCTTTTTTAAACTAATAACATAGTCTTTTTGTTGTATTCCAGTAAAGCTGCCTCATTGTAACCAGGCACGTTGCACAATGCCAGTTTTCAGGCTCCAGTGTCATTGGGAAATTCTCACTCCAGTAACTTCCATTCAGTGCCAGCCAAGAGCATTAGGATACGTATTAAGCCGACGTGCCATTACCCACAGCACAGCGCCCCAACCAATCCATCTCCAGCAATCAATGAGGTTTATTATACAGACTCAAAACTCAACACTGAGGACACATCTTCGAAGTAATCTAGAATACTGTCACTGGGAGAAAGTTATTCACTAAAGCCACCTTCTTTTCCACTTAAGTTATTTTTGCCTTTTTTGTTTTAGTTAAGCAAACAAAAATTATGAGAGAAATGATGCAATAGACCGAAAAAAAAGGCTTGTATAAAGTACATAATGCCTTCTGTTTGCAACAGGCTGACAGCGTTCAGTAAGCATTTCTCTCCCCTCACTCTCTGTTTTTAGGGGAGACCCTTCCAGTAACAAATCACCTTTTAGAAGATAATTGTGGGTGAGCAATGACTCCCTTCTTGGTGCAGCCTCTCTGAGGTACCACTGAACAGGAAAATCAATAGGACGTGGAGCAGATGTGACAGTGAGCAGTTCAGACACCAAACACCCCCTAAACTTGCATATATTTATTTAATCTTCCCTTTTTAGTACACAGAGAAGAGCAATGCAAGCTTGAGATGCGCCAATCAGTAAGTTTAATGCAACTTTGAAAGATTTATAGGGTTTCTGTTCAAACAACTCTCTTTCCCAGACTTCCCAAAACCTCACTCCATCACAGGGCCCTGAGACAGCCCCAAGATCTTGCACTGATCCAACTAAGCAGCACCAGCCGATCACCCTCCTGCACACGGGGCTGCTAACGGGTCTTTAGTGACGAAGAGCGTAGGGACAACAATCTCTTCAAGTTGCACAAAAGCATCACACATTTATCTACAAATTTCTCTCATGTATTTTTTTTTACTATCCCACAGAAGCAGACCAGACGCCCTATGCAAATGCAGAAGCTCCTGACATCTGTACATCACGGGCAGCGTTTCCTACACGTGTTCCACTTGCCGTGGCTCTTGCCACCCGGTGACAGCCCAGGGACGAGCATCTGGACACACCACAGCTGCTGGCACCGCTGCACCACGTCCCGTCCCCAGCCCCGGAGCCTCGCACGCCTCCTGGCACCTCGCCTGCTGGCATCTCTGCCCACACAGGGCAGGAATTATTTCTCTTGCCAAAACGTTCAGAGACATTTAACCTGCCCGAGGACCATCCACTTGCCTCCCTGGAGGGGAGGGGATGGACATTAATCATTATAAAGAAAGAACAAGAAACTCCTATAGCTCCTTCTGCTCTCGGCTCAGCTGAAGAGATTCCAGCAGAATCAAACACCCTGAGCTCTCAGAGACACCACGAAGAGGGAGGGACCAGGGGGCACACATCTCCTGCTCTAGATCCCTGAATGGAGCAAGATGTTACAAGATGGCCAAATACACCTTTTTGCTTTGTATTGCTACAATATGTTATCTAAGAATTGCAGAATGTTACCCAGGATTCAGATCAGCAGACTTAGCGCTTGTATCATCTCAGGTTTTGCACACAGAAGTCTTAAAAATCATGTCACTCGCTGGGAAAGAGATAGCAATTTTTGGTTAATTTGTCCCAAAGTAACTTTTTCCTGATGTTCTCTTCTCATAGAGGCAGTGAACACACACAGAGGACGCCAGATTAACTCCCACAGCTCTGCTAACACACTTTGCTGGAAGTAACACACCAGAGCAGGGCTCCCCAAGACCAGAGCCAGCACCAAACCCTTTTTCAGCCTGGTGACGGGCTCTCAGAGCTCACATCGACTCTCGGCAGCAAGAAGAGCTCTATACCCTTAAGTATGGATGAACTTTTTCACCGTTTTTTTCAAACTAATAAAAACAAGCCATGCGATATGGAAGGTGGAGAGTGGGAGAACCAATCAGACAGCCCAAGGAGTCTTTTATCAGATGCTTTCCTTGAGAAAAATAAATAAAACCAGGGAGCCTTATGGCACAGGAGGTTCTATATGTTCTTTGTAGACCTTCCAAGCACAAAAAAGAAAAATAGAGACATGGACCCGGGTGGTAACACTGCCAGTGACCATATTCCAAAAGCCAGGGTGGAGTTAAGGTACCTCACTGTTACATCAACATCACGCTGCATCCTCTTCATAGCAGATGGGAAACATGGAGCTGGAATTATTCAAAACCTCTGGAATGGAACTCTCACATCAATTCCAGGAACAAGCAAAAAGAGTCTCAACATTTCTCCACTCGATTGGCATCCGTCACATTTACAGGAAAGACAAAAAACCCCATCTCTGTTCTCTCAAAGTCTGGAAACGTCACAGGGAGCATTTCCCCAGCAATGATCCTCCTACACGCGGCGAACGAGCCTGCTGCTGTTCCAAACGCCTCTGGAAACACCAGAAGGATCCACACACCACAATTAAAAGCTGGCGGCTGCTCAACCCCACCACTGAACCACCACGAGTTTGTTCTCCAACTACTGCACAACGACCCCCTCTGCAGAAACAGCCCCCCAGCCCTGCCCTCTCCCGCGGCAGCGCTCAGCTCTGGAAGCTTCCAGTTGTTGTAACTAAACCTATCACTTTCTGAACCAAAACAGTGAAATCCACTGTTCAGCCTCTTCCACACCACTTAAAGCATCTCTCTCCTCTTCTATATACATTCAGGTATGGTCTGAAAGTTAGATTTCTCCAGCACCAGAAGCACTGAGGGTTTTTCCCAGGATAACCCCAAAGTTCCATCCCCTATTTCCTCACTGCAGAGCCCAGTGCCCAGGAGCTGGAAGGCGCTTGCCTTTAGCTCAGGAGCAAAGTGTTGACAGTCCCCCCCAGAATTCACTCCTGGGGCAGAACAACAAAAGGACCTTTTAACGATATCTCTAGCCTTGACCAGAAAAGTGACAACATCCCTAAAACCTGCCCGTCCTCTCTCCTCCCCGCTCTCCTGGGCTGGCTGTGTCCCCGCACACCTCTCACTCCCGGCATCCCACTAATGGGATTGCCTTAAGAAATCCAAGTGTGCAAACACACACTCCACAATCTCTTTTAAAAAAAGCTCTTTAAAATCCAGCTCTTCATCAATCATCATTATAAACCCTCTGCACTCTCTGCCTGTGTGACCTGACTTACTTGGAGAGCAGCTTTCGGAGGTTCCCATCCTACAAACCAACCCCCTTCATCAGGAACCTTTAATCCCACGGTCCTGACTGCGGGTTAGGAGGCACCTTCTCACGTATGTTCTTTATATCTGCAATATATTCTTAATGCTATAACAAATACCCACTCTCTGTCACACTTCTGTGCTTGTTTAACCTTTACATCACTGTTTTCTAGAATTAATCCCACATAATTTCTAACAGGCTGTCTCCTCGGTATTGACACACCGCCCCACATTACTCTGTGTTGACATTCCCAGCCGCTGCACGGGAAAACAGGTCCCAGATCAGATTCTAACTCGGCAGCCCCAGGACTGATGTGCTGCTGCTCACTGTATTGATCCTCGCTGCTGCCAGACACCACAGCCCCGCTGATACACTGCCCTCCATCTCCACTCATCACATCGCAATTAAACCCCTCTAACAAGGGACGACTGAATCCAAGAGTGACACCGTTACCACAAGACGGCTGAAAACTCAACTCTGCACCAGCAAAACCAACTCGCTCCCGTACCAACACCCTCCTCTTCACCGTCCCTGCTCTCACCTTGGTGGCAACTCACTG
Source organism: Tringa tobata (assembly GCA_033628505.1). Lineage (NCBI taxonomy): Eukaryota > Metazoa > Chordata > Aves > Charadriiformes > Scolopacidae > Tringa > Tringa tobata. Next base: position 1,249,915 of record JAHREE010000158.1, read on the forward strand.
GCCACCAAAGGGAAAAACCCCCAAGACACCAGAGAGCCCGGATCCGGTCTGAGCCTCCATCCCAGTGCGATGGAGTCCTTAGGTACCCGTGTGCATGACTTCCAGTTCTGGAAAACCATAAAGAAAGCTGCATTTTTCAAAGGCCCATTACAACACGCCAGGCAGCCAGTAGCTCCCAAACTCTCCTGCCAGCAGCCAGCGAGCTTTCTGCTCTTACACAAGGCCAGGGAGTTAAAGGAAGAAATACGTGGCTGTTTGTGTTGTATTGTCTTGTCCCTCCAAAATAAGGAGTACCAGGCTACTGAGGTTTAGCTTTTCCACATCTTATAGTACTTCAATAGATGGCTAAATATAGTGAAATGGTAATTATTTAGCACATCTTTAAAGCAACAATTTCCCTCCCAATTAATTTCCAGTTCCTCAGATTAATTACCTACTCAAATTTTCTTGATGCACACACTGCAAGAAGCTGAATGCATTTCCTGTAAATTAAATTGCCTTCAGAGATAATGATGCTCCTAAGAGGACTTTGACTAAGCAAAAATCAAAACCTCACTGCACTCAACCTGCCAGGATGGGTACAAGGCAGAGACCAACGTTCCTGGACAATGAAACTCCCGAGCTCAAACCGGACCCAGAAGCTGCTTTTCTCTGCAGAGAGATGAAGAACTTCCCTCTCCGTCGGATCAGCAGTACTGGAGCTGGAGCTCCACGCTGGTGCCCTGGGGGCAGGAAGAAGAAAGCACATAGACCTTTCTCCACCCAGAGCCAGGAGAAGACTCATTCCAACAGCCCCTTATTTTCACTCAGCATTTCTCTATTCTCCTACTCTGCAGCCTGATCCTGGAAGGGGCAGTGCTCCAAACTCCCCGGAACAAAGCAGGAAAGCGTTCAAACTCTACCTGCCAAATGCCCTTCACTAACAACAGCAGTGGTGTCAAAATCCTTACTGGAATAGAAACCATCATCATTACTGGGAGGTGAGTCCCAGAGCCGCCTCTCCATCCCTGCACAGAGCAGAACACGAGTGGGAAAAAATAAATAAAAGTTTCTTACTACTCAAAGCTCTGTCATTTGAGCACAACAAAAGGGAACTCCGAGAACAAAGCGTGTCTGAAATCAAATATCTGCTAAAAGCTTACACGTTTCAAGCCTGTCTAGGTTACTAACGAGGTGTAAGTGGAAACGCACAAGCAGACAACAGGGAGAAGGCAGGTTAGTGCACTCTGCACTCAGCTTATCAAATATTTAAGCAAAGCTTGTGACCATTGCTAATACGCGCTTGGACTGAACAATAGGCTGCATATAAGCAACTTTTTTTTCCCAGACCTTTAGTGTAGGGGTATCGGTGGGGGAGGGAGGAGAGACAGAAAGTTAATTTAATAAACAACATACACCCAGGGACACGTTCCAGATGTTCATGGTGCAGCCCCTGTAAAGTGTATTTGTAATATTGTGTTTACAAACAGCCACAGGTACACACTCAGATTCTGAAACCTTTAAATTTTTGAGGAAACATACGAGAGGAACAATCCTGCTGAGAACAAAGCTCTGGCACTCACCCCAGCCCACGGGGTCAGCCCCACAAACCAAACACGTCCCTGCTTTAGTAACTGATGAAGCCCCCACCCCAGCCATGCAGGCAGCTGTACCAGAGCATAAACACAATAAATTACAGTATTTTTACAGGTTTTTTTCATGTGACGGACCAACATTCATGGAAAGGTGTGACGGAGACTACAGGCTCCAGCTACAAGCTTGTGAAACTAACATCAGGGAGGGGACAGGCATTTCACACCCCTACCCCCATGTTGCTGGGTTTATAAATAACTGCATTTGAATCAAACCCAGAAAAGGAACGAAAAACTGGTGTTACACTACAAATGTTGTCCTGAGGTTTTTCTCCCCCTCCCTGCCCCCCATAAAGTTGAAACATTAATGTTATTTTTACCACCATGAATAAAAGAATGACTTTTCTGTTAGCGAGGGTACCCGGGGAAGGGGCGATTGCTCCCCCGACAGCATCCTCCTCCCTGCTCTACAGGCACCCGGGGCAGGGAGGGGAAAAAAGGGAGCTGGGTCAAGTCATGAAGCTGAAATCCCAGGAGGTGACCAACACCCTACTTAGGGAAAGATTCATTCAAATTTCATAAAGCTATTGAGTAAGGTAGGCAGAAAGGATGCGGGTATCAAAAGGGGAATTACTGATGACCTGAATCTCAAACCCAGAAGTCGCCCGCGGAGAGACACCGACTCAGCCATCCCTGCGCCGGGCTGCATTCTGGGACGTGTCAATTAAAATTAAGAATGAAATAACTCTGTGCAACGGTGCTGAATGGCATTTTCTCTGGAGAGACCACAAGTTCAAATTGAGATTTCAGCTGTGCAATCAGATTCCCATTCTTAACTCTTTCATTTCCGTGCAGTTGAGCTGATGGGCTCCCCACAGCCATCCCTCCCCCTTCCAACCCCCCCGAACCCCGAGAGGTTTTGGAGCCCTGTACCCACCCGCAGCCCCGAGCCCGGGCAGTGACAGACCTGCCACCACAATGAGCGAGACGGCAGAGAGGGAGACCAGCTCTAAATTCCCACAAGCACTACCAGGACTGAATCTGGAATTTCAGAGACCAGTAACGCAACTGAGAAGTGCATCGAACAATGCACTTCAGTCTGTTGTTCCAACTGCTCCAACTCTGCAACGACTTCTGAGATGTTTGTCNGACCAGCTCTAAATTCCCACAAGCACTACCAGGACTGAATCTGGAATTTCAGAGACCAGTAACGCAACTGAGAAGTGCGTCGAACAATGCACTTCAGTCTCTTGTTCCAACTGCTCCAACTCTGCAACGACTTCTGAGATGTTTGTCTTCCACAGTCGCCAGGGCCAATATTTAGCTTATTTTGCCCCAGGAAGAAGTAACCCTCCCTCACCTCACCCATCTTTAGAAAGCATTTATCCATAATTCACACCAAGGAGAAAGCTAATTCTGCCTGTCCCTTTAGAAGAAAACTGTGGGTTTTTTTAGAAGAATAAAACAAAACACTTAAGGGAATTTTAAATACAGGAAGGAGGGATAAGAACCCAACAGCCTTCGTAAATATTTCTGTGACTCCAGTTGCCAAAACAGTATCCACATCGGGTACCTCGGGCCAAGTTTCTTTGAACACAAGAAAATTCAAAGAGCAACAACGCCTGGAACACCCCGCCGGTGGCAGTGTATTTATACAGGCAGACCCAGCACGGCGGCTGTTCCTCCCCATCCCGACGCACGTGGCAGAGGGCACTGTTACCCCCCAACTCTTTCTGGGAAGTCTCTGGAATCCAGCTGAGCACGGGATGGGTGTCACACAGTGTTCACTACACTCTTCCCACAGGAGAGAAAGGAAGAAAATTACATTTTATTTGAGTATTGAGAAGTTTGCATTGGCCCTGCTAAGTTGAGATTTTAAAATACCAGCTTTGTGGAAGAAAGAGCAAGAAAAAGAAATTGATCCCATGTAACTGAAACATGAAGATGATTTTGACTGGAGTCTCAAAAAGCAAGAAGCAGAAAGAGTTCCTGGCCTAACAGTGTGCCACGCTAGGTTTACAGCAACATGCGGGCAAATGGTTGGGTTCCTATGGACGCACCAAAACCAGCTGTCAGATTTTCAAAATTGTTCAGCAGATTGACACAGCACTCGAATCCATCCCTAATCCTATTGGGAGTTGGTGTGTACCAGCTCGAAAGCTTAGAAAGCCAGTCCCTCATTTTGGTTGCCCATTTAGCAGCAGTTTTCTATTTGAAGGTTTGGCCCTCGAGGAAACGGTAGGAAAGGAGACATTTCTAAACCCAACGTATTAAAAGTGGTGAGAACATTTCCAACAATGGAACTGAACAACATTCTCACTCTTGCAGAATTGAGGGAAAATGCCTATTTTTGTACACTGAAATACAGAAGCTGCAATTACAAAGGTCTGTCTGTCGCTGTCACACACACAAGGAATTAGCACTTCTTTGCACCTCCTCGTGCTGCTGCAGCCAGAGAGCAGGGTGTAGTGTCACCTTCTGTTTGCTTCATATTTACTGAACGCTACTCCAGGAAGCCTTTTCTTTATTTTTTTTTATCTCCTACATCCAAAATGATTGATGGCTGCTGGTTTTGATGTAATTACAAATGGCTCTTCCCTCCAGAAATAACCTGCTAAAAAGAATATTGTACCTTAGAAGCAAAGTATTACCCTCAGCAATTGCCAAGGGTGAGCTCTAAGGCATAGCCCTGGTAGGACCGTGCCACAAGCTGGTGTCACGGCTGTCACTGACAGATGAAAAGCTGAATAGGAAAGAGAGAAGGAATGGGCTGTGATAAGATCGCATCATAAAATACAAGATAGATGTGTCGCCGTGACCAAGACGCATTCTAACCTCAGGTAATAAAACAACATGTCATGGTAGAAAGAGAAAGAACGCCCCAGATGAGATGAAATTGCTAAGGACAAATGTGAAATGTTCCTCGTCTAGCATACATTTACATACATTTACTCACATTTACATATGCTAATGTGAGAAATACCATTTTTAAAAACTCTCGTAAACATACCAGAGTCCATTCCTGTTGGGCAAAGAGGAGAAGGCAGAACCACAAAGTACAAGAAGGTTATTAAAAGGCAGGGGGTGTGTGGGGGGAGACAGGAGCTGGGGCACCAGGTTCTGAGTCTCGCGCTGCTGGGACACAACCGTCCTGCAGAGGTGAACTGATGCCAGAAGTAGCAGACAAGAAAGCTTCCATATATTTCATTAAATATCTATTACCTTGCCCGCCAGCACTAGAAGGGAAGGACGGGCTTTCCACATAACTGATTCACTGAAATTTTCCCCCTCCTTGCAAACCAGGCACAGGGTTCATCTCCAACAGCACCGAGACTACACAAAGTGCTTTTGAAGGTTTCAAAGCATGTGTGAACCAGGGTGTTATGGTGCCTTGAATCCTTCAGTTTTGGGCATGTTTAAGTATTTCCATTGTGACCTTCTCACCTTGCTGGGGCATCAGAATCTCAGGCTAATCAGGAACAGGGTCATCATGTGATGCTTTAGGAAGGGCTTTCACCTGCCCCATCCTTACCCAAATGAGCAACACATGAGAACACCCAGAGGGAACCATCTCAGCAACAAAGTCCAAACACCACTTCCATGAGCACTCAAGAGTCACTCCATTCTCACGTGATACGAAGACCATGTCTCCTCAAATACAGAGATATGACTGTATTTATAAGGTCTAGTAGCCAAAAAAGGGAAAAGTAGCCAGACGGTAAAGAATTTCATTTGCAGCGCAGCAGCTAATTTCAAAATATTACCAACTCAACCCAAACAACCAAGGCATGGTAATCACACAATCTCCATGGTTAGAAGGGACCTCTGAGATAGCCCAACCACATAAAAAAAACCCAAACAAACAACAAAAAAACCACCACAACCAACCAACCACACACAAAACAAACAACACACACAAAAAAAGTACCCACCAATCAAACCCCACACCAACAACCCCACACACAACACCCCAATAATCTCAGGCACTAGAGCATGCCCTGAAGAGCCACATCTACACGTTTCTTAAATACCTCCAGGGATGGCAACTCCCCCACCTCCCTGAGCAGGCTGTTCCAGTGCCTGACCACTCTTGAAAACATAGAGCTTTTGAAGTTACCAGCACAGAAATAACCATTCCCTCTCCAATAAAGGCAACTCTTTATCATTAGATACCCTTAAAAAAAAACCCAACAAACAAACAGCTGGAGAGCGTCAGCAACCCAGGAGCCCAAGGGGCCATCTCAGCCCCAGAGGCTGTGAAAGTGACGAGAGTCAGGTTTTACAATAAGCAACAATCAACACGTACTTTATAAATAAAAGCTACAAAGTCATTCTTTACTTTCACAGCATCTGGCATTTAAGTCAAAATCTTTTACACCCCAGGAAAAGAGCATTTATAACTGTTGCCTCATTAGAGCATCATAAAGAATGATCTATAAGGAGTCTCACTCCGAAGCTCGTGGAACCGTGTCTGGGATTCATCGGAGACTTGTGATGGCACAGGGATCACCAGTACAGCCCAGCTGGGAAACACTGGTCTCCCAAAACACATTACCTTGGTTATCGGCTCCTCTGCAAAACCAGTAATTGAGGGCAGGAACATAAAGCATCTGCTGGATTAAGTTTAAATGCTAATACATTCCTCCTAATTTAATGTATATGAACAATAGGAGAATTATTCTGGTCACCACTGGTGCCGTTAGGAAGAAAGCCTAAGAAGGACAAAGCACCAAGGGGAGTCAGGGAGGTGACCAGGCTGTGCTTGGGAGAAGGTCAGGGGGGGCTGAGGCAGCACCAGGGCCCTTGCTCTGCAGAGTTTATGCCAAAGGGAGACAGCGGTGCCACAGAAGAGCTTCTGGTAAAAAGAATTATGGCCTGGTTTAGCAGTGATTTCCAAGGATTCAGGAAGAGGTGGATAGAGGAATCCAGCCACCTGCATAATCTGATTTACAAATAAGTCATTTTGTCCATTCAAAACAAACTGGGTTTGCATCCCCAGAAGGCAGCACCGTACCGAGTACAATAGAGCCATATACTGGTTTCCTTATCAAGCCTTTCTCCACAGCTACTTGGAATTCAACATCCTTTCAATAGCCCGTATTAACCTCCATCTCACAGGGATCTGGAAAGCTCTCATCCCTGCACAACTGCTGGGTTATGCCTTTGTTAGATCTCAGACCCACCCAGGTGATGCCCTCCCGCTGCCGTGCCCGGAGCCAAAAGGGCCTTTATTCCCCTCACACCGAATTTGCCCGAGAATCATCCCACGAACAGCGAGGGATGCAAATAGCTTCACATGCAAAACTTGCTGAAATAATTTGAAAGAGTTTACAAGTCAAACAGCAGAATAATCCTGATGACACACAGGAACCATTTGCATCTCAGGGCTCTACCATCCATAAACAAATTGATCTGCATATCTTTAATCAGCTCCTTAACGAATTACCAGTTTGTAAGTTGAAAAGTCTTCTGAACCTTCTGGATGATTCAGATCAGCGTTACACTACTCCCAGCTCCGGAGTAATGCTACTCAAATTAAACCACCTTCTCATCTCCTCCATATATCTATTTTTATACACACACACACGAAAACACATTCTCTACAGTATAAAAATAAGCCCTCACATCCTGGTTTCATTTCAGGCTTTTAGGAATAGCTCTTTCTCTGAACATTACAATAGTCTGGCTGTGAAAGTTTTACTAAAAATAAAAGTTCAGAGCTGTGCCAAGCAATTTAGCTTACGGAGGCAGAAATTCCCAAGCTCAAAAATTCTCCAGGTTTATTCGGAACAGCTTTCACTTTATTTTTTTGAACGCCAGAGAGAAGGGCTGTGACGCCGAGGGGAGACGTGTGGGCTCAGCCAGGAGGGAGAACTCGGGCATTTCAATTTCCTGCTGCGAGCAGGTGTGGGCTTGACTCAGAGGCTGAGAAACCTCGGAAAGTAATGAATTTCCACATGACTGCAGTACACGGGCAGCACCGAGCCCGTGGAATCACCACCCCTCAGTAAGGCAGAGGAGACCTTGCCGGCCCATTTGCAGATACAAACGGTTACGATTCCTCGGCGAAAGCGAGATTTTTATCCCCTGGAGCTCGTGGGCACAGACAAACCCCAAAGCCTGGCTGCAGCCTAAGGAGAGCCACGAGACACAAAGGACACTGAAATTTAAAACTATCAAAGTCTGAGTTTCGGTTTTACTTTTATCCCAGAACTGGAAATACAAATCCTGAGACTACAGAGAGTGTATCAGGGACTGCACTCACTCTGAAACCTCTCCTCTTGCCAATTGTTCCATGGCTGGGACACAGGGAGGAATCACCAGGTCCCCCTCTTCCTTAAAAGGAAAAACAAACCCCAAGAAAACCTACTAACAAAATCTTACATTCCATTCCTCACTAGAAACAAAACCTTTGAACATAAACATCACCTCTGTTATCCTAACCTTACAGCTTTATTCCTCCCTGGTTCAGCTTCTTTCTCTTCCATAATGAGCATTTCTACATTATGAAAGACCTTTCTGCATTATGAAGACATACATTTAAAAAAAACCAAACCAAAACCAAACCACAACCAAACTTCTATTTTTAGTAAGTGCAGTGTAACTTGGGCAAAAAAGAAAAGCATCCAGCCCGAATTCTCCCCAGAGCCCAGCTCCTTTGGGAGGGGAAGCAGAGCAGCTCAGCTGCGAGAGGCCACAGCCGCTGGCAGAGGGTTTCCTCGGGGGGCAGGGGGCTCAGCCTGTGGCACCTCTTTACCCCACAGAGCACCCTAGAGCCGGGCCAGCCCCACGCACACACCGGGCAGCCGGGTAGAGGTGAGAATCCAGGTGTGCATCCACACAGAGATACATCTTAAAAGTTAAGCTCCCTTCTTACTTGTTTTTTTTCTAGCGTGGCTTGCCCAGCTCTTTGGAAAATGATGGTGCTTTTGCCTGCTGGATCTCCATGAACTCTTCTTCCACAAGATTTCCACCACGGGCACAGAGTGCCCTCAGGTACCTCCCTGATGCATTGACCACCTGCCCGTCCTGCCAGGTCTGAGACCTCACACTCCTCCCCATCAGTGGCATCCTCCAGCCAAACGCTGCAGGGACAGAGCGCTGAGCAAGGACGGCTCCACTGAGCTCGGTGCCGGGATTAGGGATGTTGGAAGAGCATCTTCTGAAGCAGGAATAACACAGAACTGAAGAGCTTTTGGCAAAAGTTACTTTAAATGACTCCTTTCCCCTTCACAACTTCATGGCCCTCAGGCAAGGCAGCATTTTGGGTTTCAGATCAAAGCTCTACGTCACACAGTGACTGCACGTATTAACAGTTCCAGACTTCAAGATCCTTCTGAATTTCACAAACCCTACCCTGGCAGCAGTTTGGGCTGCAGAGACCCAGCACAGACCCCGCAGCTCCATCCCCCCTGGGCGGGAGGGGAAGGGCCGAGGGGGAACACCAAGAAGGTGCCACCTGCCCTATGCTCCTGGCCACAAGAACAGGTCTCAGCATTTGTCCCTTCTAGTCCCCCTCCCCTTTTTGTCCGTATGGACTCTGTAGACTCACCATTCACCTCCAAGTCACTTATCCATTTGGCTTAGTTTCACTTAATTGTGATCATTAAAGCTAAAAGATTACTTATTAAAACCCCTGTAACTGCACAATAAGCTGCTCTGACAACTCACGATTTAAAACTACTGCCTTTCATTAAGTACAGCATCCTCTAACACACTGTTGTGGTACCAGCCTGATCAGTTATACTGCAAAAAGACCTCAGAACCAATCAAGAGCCCCTCCTCCACCAGAGGAGATGAAATAACACAGCTCTGCCCCATCCGCAGCTATGACAGGCAGCATGGAAATTAAAACCATGAGATTTTTTTTTTTTGATAGGGAAGACGAATGTATAAGTTAACTGAAATGCATGACCTGAAGTGATTAACTATAATCTTCCACTCTCACTTGAGCTCTTCTTCCCATCAGGATAGAAAACCCAGAAGAAGAGAACACAGCTCTACTGCACAGGCCAAGAGACATGAAATGCACCTTTTTTTAC
>JAHREE010000158.1:1269461-1306170 GCA_033628505.1 Tringa tobata
AGGGATAAAGCTCTGCCGCGCGCCCACGCCGGGGGATCGAGGCCGGTATTACTGACCAAATCTTTTCATAAAATCCAGAGATACGGTGCAAAAAGGGTTTGAGACGGTTTAAAATCTTTCTTCCCAAACAAACATCCCAGCTGAACCAGTGCAGGAGTGAGCTCGGCAACTGAAACGTAGAAGTGAAAATCTAAAAAAGCCGGTGCAATGACCCCGTCGTGCTGCCGGAGCTGAGAACAGCCAACCAGCAGAACACGAGGCAGAGATCACAGCTTCACAATGTAAGGTGTTTTCATGTTAATTACCAACAAGCAAATGTGGTAAATGGGACTAGAATGTTCTTTTTTTTAAAAAAAAAATCCTGTTAAGCCTGATATTACTCCTTAATGTTTTCATGTTTACATTTGAATGTTCCTGTTTCAAGACATTTTTAATAATTCCTTGCCGTTGGACTCGCTGCTCTCCCAACACTCGGAGGCGTCACGCAAGGAACAGCCCAGATGCCTGTTCCCATTCTGAGGTACACACAGCGAACAGAACTTATTTTTAATGTGTTTCTCTTCTAGAAGAAAACATAGTTCTACTAGTAACGTAAAATCATGGAAAATCATTATGAAACCGTGAATTTGTCATTCAAATGAAAGAATTTTAATTTAAACCTGGCACAGCTCCAGGCCGGAGAGGTTAACGGCTGGGGAAAACTTCTCTTTCACAAATCTTGGCAAACAAAATAAGAAAATCCCTGCCTTTCAGTTGCTTCCAAAACCTAATTCAATAAAAAAAAATTAAAAAATGACACAAAACAAAAGTTGAGACTTTTCAAAGCAAATGAAAATGCAAAAATACTTGTGAGCTGCCGAGGGTGAAGGCGGCCGTGGCGTTGGGCTGGCACCGCTGCGCTCCGGTGGCACACGGCAGGCGGCACCGGGGGACGCGGCAGGAGCGGCGGGGACTCGGCGGGACACGTGGGAGGTGTGGGAGATGTGAGATGTGGGAGGTGAGCTCCAGGCACCACTGGTGGCAGAGAGGAAAAGAAGGGAGGTTTCTGCAAAGGCCTGCGTCGCCCAGCTGAAAGATAAATGTTCAACCCACCCATGCAGAACTATAAAATAGTTTGTAATTAATGTCTGAAAAAAACCATATAATTGTGCTGGAAAGAATAAAGTAACTCTTTCCTTACCAGACAGAGGGTCACTTTCTCAGTTACGGTATTCCCTTTTTAAAATTTTTTTAATTAATCCCTTGGCATCTACTTTTTAAACTAGATTTGCTGACAAAGTTTTATACAAACTTTATACATTTTGATTAAGATGAGGAGGAGCCTAGAACAGCTTCCTCATGAGGAAAGGCTGAGGTACCTGGGTCTTTTTAGTCTGGAGAAGAGCAGACTGAGGAGGGATCAGGGGGACCTGATCAACACCTATAAATACTTCAAGGGTGGGTGTCAGGAGGATGGGGCCAGTCTTTTCTCAGTGGTGCCCGGGGACAGGACAAGAGGGAACAGGCACAAACTTGAATATAAGAAGTTCCATCTGAACATGAGGAAAAACTTCTTTGAGGGTGGCAAAGACCTGGAAGAGGCTGCCCAGGGAGGTGGTGGAGTCTCCATCTCTGGAGACGTTCAAAACCCACCTGGACACGTTCCTGTGGGACCTGCTCTGGCAGGGGGTTGGACTGGATGGTCTACAAAGGTCCCTTCCAACCCTGTATCATTCTGTGATTCTGTAAACACTTCTCAGGTATCTAACACATGACATCTGGAGTGGATTGTGCTGCCTGCCAGCAGATCTGAGCCCCAGATAACTCTGATCAGTGAGGTTTAGGTGGTTTGCTTATCAAATAAATCCCTTCTGGAAAGCACTTCACAGCTTCTGATGCAGGGGGTCAAATCTCCTCCATTGTTGCCGAAATTGATATTATTCCCATTCACTTTGGTATCCATGTTTTTACCATCTAAGGCCTTAAATCAAACCTGAAGAACGATCACAGGGGAGAAGCTCTAACAAGAACTAGAAGCAGCAGGACATGTAAGTTCTTGCAGGAATGCTCCTGGCGTGCCCCTCTCGGGGGCTCTCCTGCGATACAGCCCGTGATGCCTGTGCCACAGACTGTTCTCATCAGCCTGGTGCTTCCACGTTCCTGCTGCAATGCAGGAAGCAGGATTTCTTTTGGGATTTGGGTAATCCCGGCAGAAAGGCAAACAGCAGGAGCTCCTCGAGCTCACAGTGGTGCATCGTGCTGTGCTGTCACCTTGGGAAGTCCCGGTTTGAAACACCTGCAGTAATTCCAGGAGAGCTGCTGAACTCCCGGAAGGGGCTGGCTGCCCGAGCATCTGCAGAGGCACCAGCAGAAGATCCTGACTCTCACCATAAACCAGGAGTTGGTGCTTTGATGGAGATGGGACAATGTCCATAACAAAAGGCGTCAGAAGCTCCAGGCTCTGAGCTAAACCCAACTGTGACCCTCTCCAGCCCAGCAGCAGCCAGGGATGGGACACGCACGGGGACACGTCTCCTTGAAAAGCAGCGGAATATCGGCTGCTGGCCCAGTCCCTGACCGCGCTGGGGTTCGTAGGTGCCACAGGCACCTCTCGGCTCACACTCAGCTCTGAGCCAAGAACTCATTCTCCCATGGGAATCATATTCCCAAATCCCCCCCTCCGTCCCCCCGGCACCTTTGCGGAGCTGCTCACACGCAGCAGCCGAAACCTGACCCAGGCCATTCCTAGAAATTCAGAGGGAGGACTCGCAGGCAGAGTCTGCTGGCCCTGGCCCTGGCCCTGGCCCTGGCCCTGGCCCTGGCCCTGGCACGGCGGGTGGCTGCCGGGCAGGAGAAGGGCAGAGCCGAACCCCGGAGAGGAGCCGAGAGCGGGAGCGGTGGGAGAACAGCTCGGCGTCACCGACACCCAACCCCAACTCGCATTTCTATGGATTCGACTGGTTTTACACAGGAATTAGGACGATCCCCACAAAGTCTTGCAACATTTTGCAATCTGCTCAGTACCAGCAGAAGTAGCACACGCACGGGTTAACCACGGAGGAGGTTTTTCCTGGGTATTTGGCATTGCAACAGGAGATAGTACTGTCACACCGGGAGCTGTCATGAACCGACAGCCGCGTTGTCTGTACCTGACCTTACCTGTAAGGCAAGAAAAATAATGTCATTTTCCACGCTGTCAGTCCCTTAATATGAGCGCAAATATGTGATACAGCAAAGGAAGCCACGAGGCACTGCAAGCTACAACTAATTACATCAAATGCAAAGATGGAACTGTATTTGGGATGAGATGGAGAGGAGAAGGTGGTGACCCGGTGACGCAGAGCAGCTCAGGACCCGTTTCTGCTCTTCCCTGCACAGGGGCAAACGTACAGACAATATTAATGCACCCGGGTTCTATCAAAGCGCTGGGAACGGTCTGCACTGTGACCGTGTGGAGCAGAGAATCTTAAACAAAAGTAATGAAATAGGGACAGAAGGGTTATTGTTGCTCAAACCACACCTCAGAAAGGTTAATTTGATGGTATTTTCTTAGAAAAGCAATTTGAGCTAATCCTTATATTAAGATAAGTTAAAAAAAAAGAGAGAGAGAATATTCTTTATTATCAGGAAGCCATGCTGTGCGGGGCTGGCTCCCGTGGCACCGGCAGCTCTGCGCATCCCGCATCCCATCTCCCTGCCCACCTCGGCTCCCGCTGGGAAGAGCAGCAAAAGGCTGATTGGAAAAGAAGTGAAATAGAACCAGGTGGATTAAACCAAATACCTCACACGTGAAGAGTATTAAGATTCATCGAGCTTGTAAAAAACATTATCAACCGGCTACTTCAACACGTAGAAGACTCGACAGGGGCTGCTCCCCAGTGAGAGAGAAGGTTACTGGACTCTGCCTGCATTGGTAAACTGGTAAGGGGCAAAGGCTGCCCAGACCCCCACAGCCGGGGGTACTGTAACACCCAAAAAAACATTTTTTACTGCAAAAATCAGAGAAGCAAACACAAATACCAATTAACAGACAGCTCTGCTCTTTTTAGTACAACCGGATTTTCCCTTTCAGAGAGAAGCCACGTGGCTCCCAGCACTCCCAGCCTTCCCTAACAAACCCCTCCCGCGGATTCCACTGTGGCCATCAAACATCGCGGGAAACCAACGCCTGGTGGTGGAGATCATTAAAGAACATTTGGCATTCTCATAAAATGGAAGTAAACCTCAAGTTTTGCACAAATCCTGCTCAGAATAACTACATTATGTACAACCACCTGTGCAACTTCCAAATGGAAAAGCTAGTACTGGACTTACTCTGTCCCATTACTGACAACAGCCAGCTGGGCGGGTGACAGCCAGAAATCGGTCAGTCCTCCCCGAAACCCACCTTCAGAGAGAGCTGCATTTCCTGGCAGCGCCTGAGCAATCCTTAGAGACTGCCTTTTGCTTTGTGTACTCTTCACAACAAAATGCAATATATACTAGTAAAGATGATATCGTTACATATTCTGCGTCAGACTGAACGTACAGGTTTTAACCTTCATTTATTCGCTATTTAATGTATTCTAGTAAGTCAGGGAGGAACTTGACCGTCAGTACATCTGATGAAAATTCACACAAATAACCTTGCATTAATTCTTAACTGTGCGTATTTAGTTGATCACCCATTTTGTTTCATATACAAGTTACTCTAAAAACCTCAACACTAATTATGGACAAAAGCTCCCCCCGCCGCGCAGTGGCCATAAGCTGAGCATACACACATTCACTCCAGGGTCTCTTACAGGGGCTGGTTCTCGGTAAGAGTCACGTAGACACCAGGAACTTCAGCTCTTTTATTAAGTTTTCTTGGAAGTGGTCAGACCTTAAGCCATAGCGCTGCAGAAAACTCATGCTTCATCAGTTTTGTGGGTAAGGAATTTCATTCTGCAGCTATTAATCAGGCACTTTGCACAAAGTCGTTCAGAAGAAGTGAAGGTGAACTTGTCCTTTTTCTATAAAAACACACTATGTGAGCACATCTCCCCTCTGCTGAGCAGGAGGGTAACAGCCCTCAGCCCCCACCAGCCACGGCCGGCTCTCAGCCCAGGGCTGCTCCTCGCACGTCCCGTCCCGTGTTCAGGCACGAACACGCAGAGGAACACGGCACCGCTCACGGAAAAGCTGCGCTAATGAAATGTAAAATCTGCCTGAACACAGCTCAATGCAAGTATAATTGTAAAACAGGCTGGTATAATTGGGAAACAACTTTTAGAGTCCCCGTAGCCTGGGGTTTCTGAACTGAACAATGTTTTCTCAGGAAGCAGAGCTTCACAAACGGCCCTATTGCTTCTGCATGACTTACCTTGCGTGTTGGGGGGATTTGAGAGCTGACGTAATCTGGCCGTGTAAGTAGTTTATCACTGAACATTTAAACAGTTAAAAACCACATATCGAGCAAACCAATATTTGGAAATCTACGGCTCCCACCCAGCCAGTCTGCATCATTAGAATAAAGTCTATCAAGTCAATAAACATGAGAAACAAATATGAAATCCTCCCTACACGAACAATAAGGCTTCGCAGGAGGGAACTCCCTGCTTTTCATGCTGTTCCCTCTATTCAAAGTCCAACTATTTCTAATGGAAATTCTGTTTGCTATGGAGATTATGATTCAGCCTTCTTTTTGCATCCCCAGCACATCACCACACTCACAGCAAACGCACAGAGCTAGAGGAGGGCGTGAAGGTCTCTCTTTGGGGTTTAATGCTCAAGGATGCATAGATGTTTAAAAGCATCCCCTAGATGTTTAAAAGCATCCCTCCCCGAGCTCAGGGGAAGTAAAAGCAACTTCTGAGCGAAGGCTCTGGTCTGAGCCGGGAAAGGAATCGCCGAAGCACCGCAGCTCTGGGGTACCAGAAGACAACGCTGACAGCAAACATGACGCACGGGACTCTGGAATGGGAAACTGTGGTGCGGGTGGGCTGTAGGAGAGGTGGGAGGGGCAGGCCGTTACCTGCAGGACCAGCTGCTGCCAGGCGGTGGCCAGCGGTTGCCCGTTGCCAATGTTGCAGATGCTGAGGCGGTCGGCGGGCGGGTTGGCACGCTCCAGCTGCAGGGAGACGTTGCGCCGCTCTTCCTCCAGCGCCCGGGTGAGCCGCTCGAAACGGGCTTCCTGCTCCTTAACGGAGGCTAAAATGCTGGCAGCGGACCTGATATCATAGTCATCCATGATTGTCTGCAAACGCTCCCGCCTGTTGACTGACCGGGGCAAATGGAAAGGGTTAGGTGGAGGGGTGGGGAGGGCACGGGTTAAAAATAAAAATGCACATTGTTAGTCACCCTGCTAAAGTACTGCTCGCTCTAAGAAGCAAACTGCAGCGCTCTTTGACAAGAATTCCTCTCCATCCGCTGATTTGCTTTTAAATTAAAAGTAATTAATCCAAGGCTTCCCTGTTCAAAAAAGAAAAAACCCACAGGATCACCTTGGAGAGAATTTATATTTAATTCCTTTGATCTTTTTGCTAGAATGGCTCTGACAAGGGTTTTGATCCCTCTTGCAAAGCTAATTTCACTGTGCAAATAATAATGGACTCAAAATAAATATATTTAAAAATACAGCTTTGGAGGGAATGAGGAACACAGTCTTTCTCATTATAGACACCCGGAATTTTTGTCTTTAACAGCAGGAGTGAGAAGTGCAACATTTTTAAAGACAGAAACTTTACGGCACAATAAAACAGTTGTGTCCATTTTTTTCCCAAGTGAACGGACACCTCTCCCCCCCAAATGGAGCAGACAGTAGCTGAAAATCCTTTTCATTTTTAAATCATAGGAGTACACTGTAACATGAAAGTATTTTCAGATGCAGACAGTGCAATCGCAGTTGAAATGCGCCCCATGGTTTCAGTGTGGCAGCCAATGCAGCAGCCCCTCATGCAGCCCTTCACCAATAATGCAAATGAAAAAGCCCAAATCAAACATCATCCATGGAAAACACACAAAAAACCGCTTGTCTCTCAACACAGGGAAAAGAAGAACCCAGAAACCAGCTAGATGGGATGTATCTTCTGCCTTAGGTCCTCTCTAGCAGGGTTACGTGGTCCCGTTTAAAACCCTACCTCCACCTGCGTGGTGCCTGCAGCGACTCCCCGCCCCTTCCACACATCTGCAGCGTGAACAGCAGTTAAAATGTTTTCGGAAGAGCATAAAATCAGCAGCGTAACATAAAAGTAAACGTTGGCTTCAGCAGAACCCCTTCACTAAGTGACACAAGACTGGTCACTGCCGCTCACTACGGAACTACCTGGATCTCCTCCGAGATGAGCAGGGGAAGGATCTTCTCCAGCTCCTGGAATTCAAGAGCAGTTCATGTTCTGTGCTACGTCCCCAGGAATTGTCCCTTGATGTGCAAATCAGCAGCGATGCTTCCTGCTGCCAGAGGTTCTTTGTTTCCCATCTCCCAACATGGATTTCCACGAGCGCTGGCAGAGCCAAACCCTGGGGTCCTCCTGGACCCACGCTCTCGCCTGACGCGTTCTCCAGGACTCCGACATTTCCCATCTCTCTCCCGTGCTGATGCTTTGGTAGCTAATGATAACGGGGTCGCATACTGTTACATTCCCCAGAGAGGCATATTAAGAGATATTAAGATGCATTTTCCACACAGTTTGTTGGAAACTCCTAAGTAGCCCTGAGATCTCCCTTCTTTTGTTATACGTGGCTGAAATCATCCAACAGGCCCAGAAGACAGTGGGGCAGAAGCAGCAGCCCCAAAGCCCAAGACACACACTTTGATTTCATGGGAAATGACCTGCAGTAGCTCTGTGGGTCACTGCTGGCTCCGAGGGAGCTGCTGGTGAAAGGAACCAGAGTGATACGAAATCACGTTGGAAACAGCGTAAGGACGACCGTGGATTGATCTCTGAATATTTACACATAACCATGATTTGAGCCCTTCAGGTTTTCAGACTCAGCAGAAGTGACTTTTCTCATTTCTGCATTGATTTAACCTCTATTGGGATTCTGAAAGAAAACCAAAAACCACCGAAGGGTTTTCCAGATGTCGCAAACTAGTCAAATACAGACCAAGCTGCCAACTCCAGATTTTCCACTCCCAACCTTGTTTTGTGAGATTATTAGAAGCCTATGAAGCCTTCAGAGAGCACACGGTCTCTGCAGAGGAGGATCCCAGCCGTGGTGTGGCTCGTGAGGAGGCTGCGTGGTGCGGGAGGGACTGCGGGACCCCCCTGCAGCCGCCGGGTGTGATGGCACCACTGGCATCTCCAGGGGCACAAGGGGCTGGATACGGAATCATGGAATCATCTAGGTTGGAAGAGACCCTTGGGATCATCGAGTCCAACCATCTCCCCTACTCTACAAAGTCCTCCCCTACACCATATCCCCCAACACCACATCTATTTGTACGAACTAACCTCAGAAGGTGAATCAAGTAGGGATGTAGGAAAAAGACAAGTAAATTTTAAAAAACCAGGTTCTCTTTAGAACGCGCAGTGCAAGTTTCTGTCCTAAGGAAAAGCACTACCAACAGCAGCAGGAAAAATTGAGAAGCGCATCCTCTAATGCAGATTCTGAAGCAGTAGCAGCTTTAATGATAAAACTCACAGTTGATGACTGAGCTGGTATATAACTTTCAAGTCACATTCTGAGAATGTGACAAAGATCCCATTCAGAAAATCCTTAATGAGCTATAAGCTCTTGATGCCACACATGAGGGAACCTAGAAGATTTGGGTTCTATAAATGGTACAAATCTCTAGGGAGCCACAGAGATCTCCATGCAGAAAATATAACGTTAACCTCCTTACAACCATAAATATTGTGCTTCTTTTCTCTGTGCAAAGAAAAACACAGGCAGAAAATAAACTGTGTAAATTTTCAGATGTAGAATTAGTGACCATAAAAATCCTAATTGCTATGCAGGAACAGCAGCAGGGCCGATAACTGCCTTTTAAGAACTGTTGGACAAAGACAGACTTCTGCATTTCAAATGTTTTATTAGCAGATAAATACTCGCTTGCTGTTGATTGCACTCCCAATTATTTACCCAGGGTTTCAACAATTTACATTATCAGCAGTCTAGACTAGAGGAGAAAAATAAAAGTACTGACTCATGAGTTAGTTACTCAGGCTGCCACTTGCAATTTGCTACCATTTGTAAGTAAATTAAAGTGCATCGAAAAGGGTGTAAGTAAAAGAAAATATGAGACCAATCGCAGCCAGGTAAAGATTATTCCTTAGGCTGCACTTCTAAACACGGCCAACACTTGCCTACAGAGCTCAAAGGCCGCGCTGACAGCAGCAAATCTTTCCTGCCTACGTGCCTCTAAATACACTGGTGTTGCACTGGAGATGGAGCAAAGTAAGAGGATCTGGTTTCTCCGACTGTTCATGTGAAGAACTAACACATCAAAGGGCCTCCTGCAAGTCAATCCAGCCGAAGTGCTCCACGGGGATGAGGAGAACCACCCCGGTGCAGTAAGCCCAAAAGGGGGTCCTACACACCACTAACCCCCCCCTCATGCCCAAGCTGGAAGTCTCTTGGGCACACAGACGTGCCTACGGGCACTTGATTCTCTGCAGAAAGACTGAGTTAACTCTGCACACTGATTTTGCTGATACAGGACGTAGCTGACAGTCAAGAGTCTTCAAAGAGACCTTGAGATTAAGGGGGGTCAAGTTATGTGAGAGTTGGGCACCTAAATCCTACCAGTCCTGGGGAACCTAGCACCCCCTGCCCTTTTTGCCACCTTCTCCCTGCCCGAGGCCGTGGGGGACGTGACGAGCTGCCCCTGGAGAGCAGTGTCCACCCCCCGGCCACAGGACACCCCAGAGCCCTCTTCCAGCCGGAGGGGAAGGGGCTCTCGGGGCACACAGGAGATTTCGGGGGTCCAACAGTCTGAGAACTGAGCAAAGCTGTCCCACCAGTGCTCCCTCCCAGCCCAGTGCCCCCAGGTCCTGCCGACAAGCCATGGTGCTATGATGAGCAGCAAGAGGCCGGTACATCCAGCAAACCAGCTGCTGCAGGAGCAAACACGAAGAGCATGCATGGGAACAGGGGCTATGTGCTTCTGCAGGGAAGAAAACCACCAGAATAAAAGCAAAAATGAGGCTTAAAGAATCTATGGAACTGAAGCAGAACGCATGCTAATTATGTTTCTGCCCCGAAGTGCCACAAGGGATGAGTAGCATAACATGAGCGTTATCCCCCATGCAAGATGGGAAAGCATGCAGAGAAACCAAGCCATACACACCTAGTGGGTTACTGGGAACGTTAGAGCTGCTGGGACATCACCCACTAAGACTAGAAAAGTACAGACAAAGCAGGAGAGAAGCCTGGAGCAGAACCAGCTACGAGAGAGAGGAAAGAGAAGACAGAGTTAGTTAATAAGGTATTACAGCCTCTTTGTACAGTCATCTTCTAGCTTCTCCTCACTATGTCCAATAAATTATTTATTACGCTGTCTTCCTCCTAACTTGGAGGAAGAAGAAACAATATTCAGAGAAGCCAATCCTAAGAAAGCCAATGCTTAAGGAAAAAAACCCCAAAGTGGTTAATCTGATTTGTTATGAGTGATCAACACTTGCACGTTCCTGTGAGACTTCTGTTAACGTCCTCAATCAGGGGAAACTCTGGACTGGAACGAGGATTTTGAGTGCTACGAAATGGGATATTGTAGCCAAACATTTTAAAACACAGAAACATAAAACATGACACTCTCAGAAATGAGAATAATTATTTAGGCATGCAACTTGAGGCCCCGTTTTTGATGGATCTGGAGCCACCAAACAGCTCCAGATGATTCCATCGCTACCCATCTGAGAGGGTCCGCTCGCTGCCCACAGCCACAGCAGCTTACGGCCGCTTTCTTTGTCCTACCTGTCCGTAATCTAATCCTCCACGAAACCCAAGCGAAAGTAGGTTTGGGGATATCATAGGTCTTCTGCGTAGCTCTGTAAATCTCTGATCTGTTTTGCCTCAAAACATTTAGCGCCAAAACTCCTCTGGGTCAGCAACGGCCAATTTAGTGCCTGTTTTTGCCGGAGACGGGACAGAAGAGCGTCCCTTTGGCAGAGGCAGGCTCTGGGAAGCAGCGTGTCCCCCCAGCAGAAAGGCTGCAGCCACGCGGCAGGAAGCGCAGAGCCAGGACAAACTCACTTTCCTGGTACAAACGGTTTAGAAGGTTTTCAGAGTCACTGTGCCCCAGCAGGTTTCATGCCTGACCAGGTACCGCCTGCCTTCCTGCAGCCAGCACAAACACAATTACTTGCACTTCAGCCAAATTACCAGAAATACAATCCTTTCTTTCCATAGATCCAATCTCAAAGGGCATGGAACCGTCGGCCAGAAGACTCGTTTTTCTTAAACTAACAGAAGTAAATTCTATGCTGAAAACTTACTAGATATAACAAAACCACACAAAGATATGCCCAAAGATGGAAGTCAGGAGGCAGCGCGAGAGAAAGACTAATTCTCAAGTAAATGACCAGAGAGAATAAATAAAGCATAATTCAGACAAAAGAGCAGCACTTTGGAAAATAAAATAAAATAAATATATATATTACACATTACAAATTCCAAATAAACTGCTTCTCAGACCTTAGGGCGAAATCTATCTCAAGCCTGGCTCCTTGTGCTGCTGCTCTGGTTGACTGAGTTCTAATTTGACCCTTACGTGCCAATCCCCACCAATGAATAGCAATGAGGAATTCACAAAGAAAGCTATTTCAATATAGTTCTCTCGTAGGCAGGGACAGACATACTGTGCTGGTGTCAAAAGAAACAAATAAAAAGGCTGGTTGGGGTTTTTTTGTTCCTTTGGACAGAAGCAGTGAAACAAGGCTTTATGGAGGGAAGGAACAAGGGCAGAGGAAACGCCAACAGGAAAACTTGAGGAACTCTGGATCCTGCAGCCCAGCAGCTCCGTCGCTGCAGGGAAAACACCAGGGTGCAATAGCTGAGGTTTGACATCAGTAGGAAATTTCACCCAACCATCCAGCAGGAATCGTTTCGTAGAAATAAAGAAATTCTGCAGATAAATTTGCAGGCTATCAACACTACGATCTGGGTTTGGCATCACCAGCAGAAGAGACACACACACCTCTGAAGGTGCCACAGGGCTCCCTGCAGCTCCCATCGCACCAGCACAGCTCCCCGGCCCCCCACAAACTAACACTTTCATCAACCTCTTACTTAAAAGTGCTGAAATCATTTTGTATTAACTTACAAAAGATACAGTTCTCAGCAGTTTGCTACAAGGAATTCCTCAGGTTTTCCTTCCAAAATGTCATGCTGTGTTTTCAGGGCTGGGTGACACAGTGTGCCTACGTAGCTTTAATTATACTGAAGCTCTATTTCCCTAATAAGATACATTTCAATTGCTATAACGTACTCCCAAATGGAAAGGAAAATAAATTAGAGCAATACAGGACACCTTCCTAACAACTGCACACATGTAATAGCATGAATTACTCAGTCATGCATTAAACTTCAAATTGAAATATTTTTACAAGGGCGATTTTTAAAATAAATGTTTTAGCCTATGATTACTTTTACCCAATGTAAAAAACCTCCATTTCTCCTTGAAATTTATCATTTTTAGGGCCGAAGAGCATAACAGCAGGTCCTTTCTGAGGCAGGTCCTTGCTCTCCAGGACCTACAGCTTGTCTGCACCGGGTGAGCTGAGCTCTTCCTCATGGAGCCCTCGTTACAGCACCCTTCCTTCAAAGATCAGCCTTTGTGTTAATTAAGCGTGGAACAGCACAGCGAAGCGGCGTCCCGTCACCTCACACCACTAAGTGTCCACACTAAGGTTTAATGGGGTATGTGACAGTCTATAAATTCACACCGGGGCTGGAAATTCTCTGGGCAAACACACCCTCCCCGTGTGTTTCCCCAGGAGGGCGCAGGCGGCAGAGGCTGTTGCGGGTGGTGACTGTCGTCAGCCGGAGCGGGGCAGAGACAGCTCTGGCTTCAGGCGGGCTCTGCTCCGGGGGAACGTGGCAGAATCCCTGGCTTTGTTCTGTCTCACTACGTGTTAAATCCCTTAACTCAGACACACCGTTAATACTGCATTCCCTACAGGAAGAGAGTCACTGTTTCACACAACTTACCTTCTCTGTGTCTCCTTTGGTCGGGTCCCCTTTGGAAGGAGTGCTCCCCTCCCGCCCCACGTGGAGAAGCCGAGTCCGGAGTAACCGGCTGAGCTGAAGGATGGGCACAAATCCCACAGAATAATTCAGACTATTTTGATGATTTCAGCAGTTCCATTTGCTCCCGTTGCATGAATAGGCCTCTGTTTACACATCCCCAGAAACCTTTATATTTTCCTTTATAGTTTTTTGTTTTTCAATAGCAATAAAATGCGACTTGGAAGTTAAAGCTAGAATGAACAAGGTCACACTTCACTATCTCTCGTGGAATGCGAATAGTAAATTTCCTGCTTCTCAGAGCTCTGACACCTTTTCTTTGGCCTCGGAACGTTCCAGACTTGCTCGTTCCCAGCTTGATTAGCCACGGGCCAGTGGCCGTGACACCCAGAACACGTGGTGCTGCATCCTAAGACTGCTGCACGTCATTGATTTTTCTCAGGTCTCCCCCAGTTAAATCAATAAGGAGTTCTACTTAAAAATGGATTGTGCTTTGTGGGCTCTTTCTGGTTCATGTATATTCAGGTTCCCAAGTATTCTCCCAGCTGTTTCCAGCAGAAGCTCTATCTACCAGGCATCCCCCTCCCCCTGGTTCCCCCCGACACCAACAGCCACTCTGGCCGCTGCGGGCAGAAACAGACAATCTGGGCAAACCTTCATTAAGTAGAAAATTCCACTGTAGCCATTTTACTAGAATACTGCCTTCCCGGCAGCGAGGAAAAACCCCTCACACAGCTTATGTGAACGCTGGACAGTATCAGGTGTTAAATTAAGCACCAAGGCACGGGGCTGTGGGGCTGGACGGGGTCTCATCTCATTTCCAGCAGAAACCCTCCCTCGCTGCGGAGGCCGCCTTGCATGCAGAGCCACCAAAAATCAATACCTCTATTCTTAGAACAGGGCTATTTCAATGAGAAAAAGCTAAAGATCAGAAGCAGTACAGTTCATAACCTCACTCCCCACTTCTTCCCTGAGTATTTTAAAGCTTGGCTTCATTAATACACAATCCAGTTTGGCCACAAAGAAGCCAATCACGTGAACAAACTCTCACAACCTGATGCAATCGCTTCCACAGAATATCTAAAAGATTTCACTAAACACTATCATAGAATGGGTCGGGTTAGACGGGACCTAGAAGATCATCTAGTTCCAATGCCCTGCCAATATCCAAGTATCCTCATTTTTCTTGGCTTCTAGATGTTTTGAGGTTGGTAAAAGATCTTCCATTTTAAGAGAAAAGCTACTGAGAGTTACAGAGTCTGAAACTGTGGGGGCCACAGCTGAGAACAGCCGTGTATTTCCAGGCGTGAAACCTGCAGTTCACAAGACACAGGGAGAGGAGAGTCACTGGGGAAGCTGCACTTTCCGTGGCCAGACCAGTTTCTCACTGGCAAAACGGAATAACCGAAGGCTGGAAAATCCTGCAAGTGGTCATAATAATTCTTTCGTAAAAGATACTGCTGTGCCATCTTCTAACAGATAAAATAAGTAAGGAAATGGCAAGCAGGGAAGCTCAGGCGAGCGATGCCGAAGGCTGCGGGGACGGTGGCAGCTGAATACCCCAGACGGGGTATCCCAACTAACGGCCAGGAGCTGGGAAATCATCATTTCACTGCACGGTTTGAGAGGAGAGAGAAATAATCCAAGCGTGACCCCACCGAATAGCGAGTGTTTAAGCTCAGCAACAGATGTGTCAAATGACTTATCCCGACCACGAGGAGTTAATTGATGCTATAAATAGTACTCTGCAGACAAAAAAAAAAAAAAGTAAAATCCACTTAATTCTTGTACCCACAGCACAGAGTCTAGGCTTGCTTATCAGTCAAACTATTTTCCTTTAAAGAAGTGGGCTCGGGTGTTTTACATGTAGATTAACACACAGAGATAATTTGATTTCAGGCTATTGAGAGATTTCCTTCCTTTTATGTTTCAGCAGAACAGGGCTCTGTGCAGCTAAATGAGATCCGTAGATTACAGCAGAAGAAAGGCTAATAAAACCGCATCGCTACATTCCTGGGTAATAACGAATGGTTTTTAATTCTAGGGCTCCAATCTCAGGGTTTATGAGGGCATTTCCAATTACTACTTTTAAGATTAATGCAAATAAATGCATCAAAAGGAAATAGATCTTTTAGCCCATTTGAATCAAATACTTAACATCTCCCATAGCATTTTACATGCCAATAAATAAACTGGCATTGCTAGGGAAAAACCCTCACAGTTCTGAAGCGTTCAGAGCAAGCACCTTCTGCTCCTTTCAGAAGCAAGCAAGCAAACAAACCCCCTTGTCTGCTTTCCTAAACGTGTGTCTTACCCAGCTCTCCCGCTCAGACCGCATGGGTTGTGTGGCTGCTCTATTGCTCCAGCAGGAGCTGAAAAC
Source organism: Tringa tobata (assembly GCA_033628505.1). Classification (NCBI taxonomy): domain Eukaryota; kingdom Metazoa; phylum Chordata; class Aves; order Charadriiformes; family Scolopacidae; genus Tringa; species Tringa tobata. The sequence goes on from JAHREE010000158.1 coordinate 1,284,970, forward strand.
ATCAGTGCAAACAGGAAAGAAAAAAATGTCAATATTCATGTTTAATTCTTGAAGCTACTAAATCAAATGAATTTTATTAGCTGCTTACCAACCACCCCTACCACATCACTCTCCCATATTTCAACCACTCTCATTAAAAACAACCAGATCTCGACCTCACGTTGCTTTAAACCAAGGACGGCATCAATGAAGAGGAGATTAAAGCAACACAAAAGGAGGGAAGAACCAGAATGAGCCCCACGAGCTCTAATTCTCTCCGGTAACATCTGTCTCATTCTCAATCAAGTAATTTTTTCCACCACGCTAAATTTGGAAGCCAAGGCACTGAAGCAAACCTACTCCATCAGACCAGGCTAGAGATCTGCTTTCTGCAGTTCTGCAGGTTCAAAGTGGGCAGCGACAGCCCCTTCACTGTTCAGCATCCGCAAACTCCAAATGCAATCCAAGTTCATTTCACCCTTGGAAGTTCAGGATGCGATCCAAGTTTGTGCTGATTAATGCCACAGCCTTTTAGTATTACAAGGCAAACATGCATTTGAGAACTAATAAATAATATGTGAACAAAAGAAAAGCATTTAGCTCATCTGATGTCTTGAATAATCACCCGGTTCATGCATAAACATATAAAGGCAGGAAATCCAGATGCGTTTTAATGACAGTCTCAGAGGGACCCATCATTCCCTGGGATGGATTTGGGCACGTGGCGTCCCTCTGACACTGCCAAGGGGACAGTCTGTGGCATCACAGAGACCTCCTGCTCCGGAGCGTGGCTGCTGTTTGCGGGGCAGGAACCGTGTCTCGGGGGCTGCCAAGGGAGCCCAGCTCTTCTCCAGGGGAGAGACCTCACGGCAGAAATCGATATCACCCAGAAGCACCTCCTGCTCCCTTAGCCAAGGGCATTGGCTTCCCTTGGGTTACCCTGGCAGCCAAAAGAGCCTGCAGAGAACCACGGCCAGGACCCGTCTCGCTCCTGTCACTGGGCAAATCAAGATGCTGTCGTAACCCCATTGATTAGCCCAGACTCGAGCGTTCTTTACTCCTTTAGATCTCCACTTGTGTGAAGCAGGAAGGCAGCGTTACGCTTCGTCTGTGAAATGTCACATTCATTTGCTTATCAAGAATTGTATTTATTACATCACTGCAGGCAGCACTTTTCACAACTAAGATTCACATCTTTATTGTAAGAGCTCTTTATTCATTGGCTTGTAGCTCCATCAAAATTTAAAGATTTGGGGCGCAGTTTTCCCGGGTAGATCTTCCTTCAGGCTGAACGACTCCTTCAGGAAAGCTTCAGCTAGAAAAGCAGAGCCCGAAACTAGAGGTTCAGCTCCAGAGGCCGAGCCTCCAGGGCTGCCCTGGTCCCTGTCCCTCTCTCCTGCCCAGAAAACCTGCTCTGAATTTCACCTCAGCACGAGCCTCCAGTTCAGCTGGACAAACCACCACGGGCAAACTCCTTCTTCTGTGGGGAGGTTGGCTCAGACGTGAAAATCAGTCGAAATCGGGGAAAGTATCGGATTCACAGGGCCACCATCAATTGTCTTCTGGACAGGTCATTTTCCTCCAGGTAGCTATGGTCAGACCCTGAGCTCATCCCTCCCTAGGCTGCCTGCTGTTATGTCTTTAACTAAATCTTAATGCTTTTTGTAGCTTGCATCACCCACCAATAATATTTCTTCTTTCCAGGAATGCACTTATCACTAGTGCCTAATTACAGTTATTTGAAAGCAGAAATACTTCTTCCAGATCACTGAAGATCTGCTCCAAGAACCAACTTTCCATTCAAACACCCCCTTTTAATGACCGTTCTGCTGTGTCGAGTGGGAAAAATAATAATTTTGCTTTAACTGTCTAACCACTTCAAGTGTTTAAAACAAATTCCCTTTATTATATCAAAATGCAAATCCTGCGCTGTATAAACAGGAATGTATTCCAGCTAAAATAAACACTTTTAACTCATTTCATTAAGGCTCTATGAGTGGCAGAGGTAAGGAGCAAACAATTCAGACAGTAAATACAATGTAAGCTCTGTTGGGAATCCTTCCAACAAACAGCTTTGAAAATTTAAAGGAGATATATACACTTTCATTGTATATATGACATATATAAGGGACAATGTTTAAAAATAACCAAATGAAAATGGAAAGAACTTTATAAAAATCAGTAACACGATACTTGTTATTCAGAGGATTATTTTTTGAAGAATGCTTGGCTAAAATTATAATCCACCTACACTGAGAAAAATAAAGCAGTACACAGAAGGGAGTAATATTTCAGGAAAACAAACAAGAGAACACTTCAATATTTGATGCCATTAGTCACCACCAAGCCCCCAGATTTAACGCAGGCACCGCAAAGTGCCGAAGGGAGTTCACAGCAGCTGAAAATGCTCGTGGTCCTCCTGGAAGCCAGCAGAGGAGTGGGCTGCTCTTCTCAAGAGAGGCTGAGAGGGAGGGAGGGAACGGAGGGAGGAAGACTCATCTCCAGAGCATGAGATCACCACAGAGAGGTGGGATGTGGGACATAACCACAGCCTTTGATGTAGAACAACCTCAGGAGAGCCTGGGCTAAGGAAGGGAAGGCTTTGAGCTCACCCGCTGTGAATGTGGCCCCAGGGAGAGCCATTCCCTGCGCTGTCAGGGGTAGATGGAAACTCAACAAGGGTTTCCACAGTAGAAGAAGGGAGACGTGGATCCGAGATGGTGTCAATCACAAGACAGAAAACAAGTCATCCCTGTTTTCCTCAGCTAACCCTCGAGTTTGGTCCTTACCACTGCCTCAGCTCTCAGCACAGCACAGAGCTTCGGAGATTCCTGTCCTACTTCCACAGTATCACGGATATTTCCTTCCTTCTGCCCCTCAACCATTCTACCACTATTTTAAAACAAATGTCAGTAGGCCTTCAATAGCATGGAACATCTGAGAGATGTAAAGATAATTTAAAAGAATAAAAGGACAATGATTTAAGAACATACACAATGACAAAGCAGCAAAATACTCAAGAGCCTTGGTGAGGAGCTGCAGAAACACGGTACCTTTTATAGTGTCCCTTTTTTGGAGTGGCTTGAAGATCGAAATTCTCCCTTGGTTTGATGGTAACTCTGTCAGAGAAACAAAGAAAACAAAACAAAAAGACATATTTATTCCATCCAGGGGAAGTAGGAAGAGGAGATTATTTTAAAATAATTGATAGCATTTACATAATACAATGGGAATCTATTAGTTGTACCTCCCCTTGGCTCCCCTTCCCTTCCTGAGTCACACTGGTCTGCAAAAAAGTGTTACATCCGACTTCTGTTGCCCCATCACCTGAAACCCCAAGAAAATCCCACAGAACTGGAGCACGGAAAGTCAAGTCCGTAGGAGGAGCTCATTTGGGTAACCAGCTCTTCCCATCCTCTTGACTTCTGTCCCAGTGCCACCCATGTCTGCATATAGCAAACATTTCCAAACTTAGAATTTAATCCTATATTTATATTTAATTCCCCATTGATTCACAGATTTAAAAGCCAAAGCTGTTTCCTTCGAAGGCCCACACCACAGCGTTTTCCATCTAAATACCATCCGGTGACTCTAAAAATGTCAGCAGTGGCTACAGAAATACACCTCAGCCCCTCTGACCTTTCTTCTTCCAGCGGCAGGAAATCAGAGAAATTCGGGCAGGAAGACATTCCCCTTTGGAACTCACGAGACCCAACTCAACAGTTTTCAACATCTCATTTACGTTTGAGCTCCAGGTACTGTTCCCATTACAGCATTTTTTACCCTCGAAATTTCTCGTACAGATAACAAGCATCCCGTGTCTCGCACTCCCAGCCTCCTCCTCTCTTTCTGAGACCACGAGAGTTTTGAGCGGGTGATTCCTGCAGCTGTGTTCCACTCGGGCTGAAGCTGCCCCGTACACCAGAGGTGCCACCACCCTTCCACGGACAGTCTGCGACGTGGTACGGTGAGGCCAAAGAAACCCAGCGCTCAGTCAGCAAAAACACCTCAACCCTTCACACTCCCTGCAACCACACAGGTGCTAAACCCAAATTATACATCTCTGATGGAAGATGAGGGTTTCTTTGAAGCCTAATTTCTTTTAGCTTTTCTCTCATAACAAGAAAATGAGTACCTCCTCTAAGTAGGCTAATTTTATTAAAATATTCTCAATTTTTAAGCCAGAAATAATTCATGATTTATGTTTAGTGTCACCTGGAGCAGAAAAAAAAACCTACTGAAAAAATACTTTGCTTGATTTTTTTCTCCCTCCTTTTCCACCTGCTTTTTTTTTTTTTTTAAAGTTGATTGAGAGCCAAGAAGACAAGCAGCCCAAGGCATTTGTCTTGAACTGGGACACCCTGGGCAAGCCCCACACCCACTACAGCCTTCATGTACAGCTGTGGGATATTTAACCTTTTTCTATCACATAATCTGGGAAGAAACAGCATTTTCTTATTTCACAAGATATATATATATAAAGATATATATATTTATAATATCATGAGGTACTTCAGGAAAGAAACACCCATGCTATTACTGGTCTTCTTCTAGCGATAATGGCATTTGTATAGTCCGAAATTCAGTGCTGATTATAAAGAAAAAACTACTTCTCTTTCCAATACAAGTCGAATTGTTTCATTTTGTTCTTTAAGCAGAATTTTTTGTTACACATTCAATACCTCGTGCAACCAGAAAGTTTAGTGATAAGACGAGATGCTGAAGGCAGGTCTGGGGGAGGCCGTGTCGCCAACACAACCACCCACCCTGAGGAAGAGGAGGGCGAGGAGGAGCGGGGACAGCACGTCAAGCCCCCCTGGGCACCCCCTCGGGCAGGATGGGGCTGTGCCCCCTTGTCCCGTCAGTGGCAGGGTCCAGAATGTGCCATCGGGGAGAGGGGAAGTAACTCAGCACCTGCACTTCATCACCAAAATGCTGCTTCGTTCCAGTGACACGCTTTTATCGCTGGTTTGAATCAAGTCTGCTACAGCTCCCAGATGAGAGAGGTGGAGAAAAACCTGTAACGCCTTTTCAAATGGCTTATTATCTCTCACTTGTCACTAACTCTGTTCTGAGCAGTTTTATGTTTGCTCGCCAACAAACAACTAAAAAAAAAGACAATTAGTCTCTTGCTATAATAACTAATTAAGATAAATATTTTCAGAGTAAGGAATTTAACAGAACATCAAGACACTGACACTGCAAAAATCATGGGAAAGTAGAGCATTTCTCAGCAAACAATTTCTCACCATTCAGTGAGCTCCACAACTGCATCCCAACCACCACCTCGTTCTTCTCCCACCCCAGTGAACATTATTAGTTATTAAACTTCTTTCTAACGTGATGAGAATGTGAGCAGCTTGTTGGGCAACAGGGAAGCCTAGAGACACATTCTGATGCTGCTCCATCACAGGGACCTTCTTGGGCCCTTACTCAAAGAGCTTCTGAACATGCACCCAGTGCTCGAAAATGCCTCCTGCGCAGTCAGTTGTGTGAGGAGCAGCCTTTGGGTGGGTAAGGCAGGGGGAAATCCACCAAATTCCACGGACTTGCTTGGCCCGAGGTCCCCAGGGCACTCGCCTGCTCGTTAGTGCCGCGGAGCCAGCGTTACCCACACCCACTAATGAAAGTCCTGTGGCACCACGTGGGTTCCTCGCCTGTGCACAGGAACAGGTGCAATTAAAACTGCCAAGTGTGAGGCAAGCAGTAAAGTCCAAAATAAGTGGGAGATTCAGTAAAACGGTGTGGACAGAGAAGCAGATTCCTCCTCAGTTCAGCTGCAGCACTACTATGAGTACGTGCTGCAAGATCGTGCCACGGGCATGAATGGGAAGCCTGTATCTGTGGCTCCTTCTGTCACTCAAATGGGCTTCTCTCTGGTGTTTCTGACACTAAAATAACTAATAAAGAATTTGGATGATGTAATTTATTTGGTAGCAGAAAAATTACCTGCAGATTCATAGCTACGGCCTCAAATCAGCCTTACTGGACTCCTGTCTCTCGCTTACAGCGTACCGCAGACAGCACAACTTCAGTCACACCAGTGGAAAAGAGCTCTCCTGGTCCCCAGTTAAATCTGTCTGTCCATGTTGTGTCCCTATTGACTGCAAGAAGCTCAAACCCTCTGATTGTAGGTGCCCCTCAGCAGGAGCTTTGTCCCAGACAAATCCCCAGGAGCACAGGCACAGCTGAAAAGTATTTTTGCATTTGCTGTGATTTACTTCTCTTAACCAAGAGACAAGGAGGTGAAGAGAAGGAATTTTTTCCCCTCAGCACCTTCTTCCTTCATTTCATACCCTTATTGGCTAAACTGTTATTTTATTTCACAGAAAAACATGGGATATTCTGACCAACAACATAGTTCTACTTTTATATGAGGTATTGGGTGGCAAACATGAGGTACCCACATTCCAGAGCTCACCTGTGGGTACGTCCTGTCACAGCCCACATCAGAACAAATGGAGCAGTCATGGGAAGGGAGGTCTCTCCAATTAAAGAGGGGATACAAACACAGCCCCCCAGCACAGCCAGCAGCAGCAGCACTGCACCCTCCTGATAAGGCCTCCCACCCAAAGAGGGGGGCTGGAAGCTGTTTGACAGTCTGAGAGTTACACTCAATTATCTGCAGAAATTTATTTAAAACAGCATTACTTTTGTATTACTTATGAGCGTCGAGTTCCCTTATAGACTCTTACTTGTTCTTAATTATAATGTAAATCAGCGTGTTAACATGAAGCGAGCACTAAGGCAGGGGACACAGGGGACACAGGGGCGGGCGGCGCTCGGGCAAAACGCCCAGGGAGCTCCATCCCTTCCCACACGGGTGCCCTGGGCAACGGCACCCGCTGCCAATATATTTTATATAAATATTCCAAAAGCAGCGAAGAGCCCGTGCATCCGTACGCAGACACGTCGCAGATAAGAACGGTGGATCTTTAAAACATCCGGACCGAAAATGCACAACCGCCCCAAGAAACCATGGCCCAGGTCATTACACTGACGTCAGTCAGTCATTAAGGAAACGAGGCCTGAACTAACTTTGGCAAAGCAGATGCACCTATTTCCTCGACTACCTTACTGTGTTTATTGATAAAGACATGGCACATTAAAGGAAAATTTATGAAATATAGAACTACAAAAGCCAACGTGCAGTGATTCACTTTGATGTGCCACGATACAAGCAAGTAAAATTAAAGCTAATCCCTTCTACTGAAGGAAATGTCACAGACGTTTGTGTGTTTGGTAAATTAATATTTATAAGAAGCCCAGACAGTTTAGTGTTTTTAATACAGGACTAGGATTTTCTCCTAAACATCAGACAGAGAAGTTGCATTAAAACTGCAGTTTCTTGATTGCCACAAACCCAAATGACAGTATTTCCGAGATTTGTTTTCCATCATGTCATACAGATTAGCAACTGTACACAACTGGGAGATTTGCAAAATCCACCAAATAGCCATGAATTATACATTTCTAACTCTTTAAAGTTAATGCATAATAATCTTCCTATTGCGAGCCTGCTGACGGCTGCTGGTGCCGCTTCCCGAATATTTCTCCTTCCAAAGCCAGGGCTCCAGGGCTGGACAGCCGGGAGGAGCGCAGGGACCAGCACCGGGCGGGGGCAGAGCTGCAGGACGGGTCTGGGCGAGGAGCGAGGCTTTGCCAACGACACCGGGTCCAGAATTCACGTAGCAATAAAATGGTAGCTGAACACCTTTTGTAAAAAATGTAATTGAGAATTTTACAGCCTAATACACATAAGAGTTTATCTCACCCAATTAAATTAAAACACAGCACTTGATCAGCTGTTATGCAAATTCTGAAAAGGAATTTTGATATATTATATGCTAATATGGGGTTTCATCTAATTTAGCTGATGAATTACCTCATTTTGTTTTCCAGTATACTAAGGATACCCCAATTGAACATGACAGCTCTTCATGGGGTAACCAAAGTCACCTCAGATGTATCACAGAAACAGGATAAATTTATTCATTTTAAATAGGAGGCAAAGGTGATCTTCCAAAAATTTATAATAAAATGTAATCTTGAAAGAAGAAGAAAGCAGCCCCGTGGCATTCCCACCAAGCTCCTGCTGGGCTGGGGAGGGCGGCTGGGCCACCGTGCGTGGGGCAGCAGCTACCACCCATGGGGCAGGGGCCACCATCCGTGGGGCAGGGGCCACCAGAGCCACACACGGACCCCAGCAACAGGGGACGAGGGGAAGAACAGCAGCTGCTGGTGACAGAGTCACGCTGGAGACAAAGCGCTAGGTTCGTGATTGTAAATAAAATTCCAGATCATTTTTGTAACCTAGGTTAAATCACCGTACATTTCTTCCAGTAGTTGCCTGTTTTATAAAAGCTGCAGACTCCGATCACTGGAGACCTGGCAATGACAGTGAACTGGTTAATCTAGTTCTGTGACAGCCTGACCTCAGGGGGTCCCAACCGCTGCCTTGGTTACCCCTGGAGACTCAAACAGGGGACCAAAGATGCCTTGGAAAGGCCAAATGAACCAAGGACATAGTGGTGGTACCGGTGGGAGCAGCACACCCTGGAGAGCCCAGCAGTGAAACCTGCTGACACCAAATGAAGGGGTGAGTGGGACGAGCACGGGGACTCTGGCAAGGAACAGGGTGTTGGGCCACCTGGGAAACCACAACGCAGGAAAAAAAACGGCGGGTCGAATTTTAGTTCTGCCAGGCTGGAGTGTGTCCCCTAACCAGCACCGAGGGGGCTAAAGCTGATGATCAGGCCTCCCCAGGAAACATGGAGAAGCAATAACTCTGCCACACGAGTCTTATTTGCATCTTAAATATTTATAATCTTCAGATTTAAGAGACGGAATACGGCTGCACATCTGTTGCTTTAATCTGAGCGCGTGCCTATTAAAGTAAGCAGATAAGGCACTGCCACCACGGTGGTGACACTGGGGCTGGGGCTGCCCATCGTGGGCAGATGCTGGGTTTCTCCTCTCTCATTATCTGATTCCTCCTGAACGATTCAGTGACATTCCTGCTTTCTGCAGCATCCAACATGAACATATCCAGGCAGGAGACATTCCAAACCCACCTGGACACGTTCCTGTGGGACCTGCTCCGGGTGGACCTGCTTTGGCAGGGGGTTGGACTAGATGATCTCCAGAGGTCCCTTCCAACCCCAGGTGGTTCTGTGATTCTGTGAAAATGCAGCAAAGGACTGATGAGGCCAAAAATATTGGCCTCAAAAAAACTCAGCTTGCCTGGTTATTTTTTAGAGAAAAGAACACAACCGGACTTCACACAAGCACCTTGGGAACCAGCAAGATATTTTGATTTCCAGTCACAAGTGTCACAGGCTGTAGGTGCTTCTCAGATCTCAAAACATACAGGAATGAAACGGATCCCATAAATACAGTATCAGATATAATGACACCACAGCAGCCTTGCCAAATCGCACAAAAATATACTTGTCTGTGACTTGCTAGAATAATTGGAATAAACAAACATTTTACTTGATGTTAAAAAAATGTAATCACCCGGAGTAGGCTGAAAAAAAAATGTGCAAAGGTTCTATATATTAAGCTGCTCATATAATGCTAATACACTTCTACGATGAAATAAAACAAGCTGCTGTTCCCTCCAGGCCTCATCTAAGTCTCACTCTTCTGGTCCCTCAGAAAGGGGGAAGGGGTTGTCCCTGGGGCCAGAGGCCACCCAGACACCAAAGAAAGTGCAGAAGCAAATGTACTCTCCCCTGAAACACTGCTGTTAACATACTTTGATTGATAGTACCAGAGTTTTAATAACATAAAGTGAATTTTATATTATTAAATAAAATTTAATTGTCCACAAAAATGTCCATAAATTTGTGTAAATTTTGGTAAAGCCATAGCATATATTTTCTTAGAGTTGGTATATGCATAACCTTATTATTAAAAGCCCTAATAGCCTCCCCAGCTGTTAACCACACACAGCTCTACAGGAAGGCAACGGGAAATTAGATTGCCCAAGAACTACCTAATTTCACTCTAGATGTTAACTAAAAGAAAGCACCAAACCCAGGGAGGTTTAAATCGATAAGACAATAAAAGTTCACATTTAGGTGGGATCAAAATCTAAGGCAAAGGCCACAATAAATCCTAATTATTACTCTGCCGCATTCACTGGTGTCGAGACCTACAAACTGTAATCCCTGTGCTGGTGGAAGTCCCAATCTCACAGTCTTTTCATGAAAAGTTCTTTAAGATCAAGACTGAGCTTTCACTGGGTCCCTGCGATTCACAGCTTCGGAGGGCAGATTTTAATTGTATGTGTGTCAATCATAAACCCATCCAATTGTCATGGAAACACAGAGTCGTTCCAATAAAGAGTCAAATGACTAACTTGGCTGCTGGAAGAAAAGTTTTATTGCTGCAATTTACTGAAACTGTCTGGTTTGCATATATTAAACTGAATGGAATCACAGTAATGGCCATGCTGCTGGACACTGTGCTCTGCCAAGACTTCAAATGGATTCCATACTTAAATTCTTTGTAGAAAACATGTATTATTCTGATTGTATTTAAGCTGGCAGGACGTTAGAGGGTATACTTCAATTCTGTAAGACTCCCGTGTTTTTGTCTGCCCTCCAACATGACTAATTAGGTTTATTTGGGTCAATTGAGAATTTAAGGCATAAGCAAGGCATATCAGGCTGGATATACCGCTTTGACAAGTAAGTATTGTGGTTCTTATAATAGCAATTAGCACGATATCCCTGTATCTTTCACAAGTGATTGTCAAAGCCGTCACAACAGGGAGGTCACAATTGCTTTCCCGTATCAGGAAACCCACGGACTCAGCCGCTGCCACGGATGTGCCCTGGGACGGGGAGCTGGGCTGTCCTGGCACCAGGCTGGCCCCACGGTCCCACCAGTGTCCCTCTGGGGCTGGGGAGGAAACAGAGACCCGCAGACCCACGCTCTCCATCTTCTTTAGGTACCGAACCCCCCCCTAAGTGCTAAGGAGCTGGGACTAACTCACCTGATGTAAAATACAAAGCCAAGTAATGCAGAAAGCTTAGAGGAAGCCTAAAAACTTCCTTCCTTCTTCCCAGATCTCCCTACGTTCTTCTTGCTTTTTTCTAGATCTTTCTGTTCTTAAATCACTGCCCTGAACTCCAACCATTCTTCCCCTTCTTACACACCTAAGCACATAGGTTACCTCTCCTGTTTTGCTGTCCATGCTTTGATTGGGTTATCCATTTTTTCATTAATACCGTGAATAAATTCCAGAAGGAGCACACACTGTGTAGAAACTGATGAGCACACGCTTGTCCTTAATATCTCTAATGACAAAATGATGGAAATATTCACACTAACTCCGACTGGATACAACGGAGACACCACAAACACACAATTCTAGCATTTCCTTCTACATCTTCATTTCTCAGCTGCACCCAAGCCCAAACATGTGAAAGACTAAGAAGAGGAATCCAAAGAATGTGCAGCAACATTTATTCACACGGTGAAAGGGTGGCATCCACCCCTTTCCCATGAGGTTAAAGAAAGGAAGTAATAAAACTATAACAGCGCCGAGTGTGTAGAGCAGCAAACAGCATCTCCAGGCTCCAGCTCCACTGAACTGAAAGCGTGAAATAAATTAACCCCTTTTAACCTCTTTCTGAAATCTATCAGTCAGTTATGCCAGAAGCAAAAAGACAAAGTAACGTGATCTAACATCTTCCTACATTCCAAACTCACAATTTGGAAAGATAATTAACTCGCTCGATTCCTCATCCCCATTCTCCTCACCACCTGCACCAGCTCCTTCAACTCCAAAGCTTCAAATCCCCACGAAAACTTGAAATACTCTCTGATGTCGAAAAACCGAGTATGCTGAGTATACAAAAAGCAGAATATATGTTTATACTTCCATTCGTCAGTAAGAACTTAATGAAATACCACCATTAACATCATAATGCAAATATTTCACATGTATAGGTAGTTTTCAACTTGAAACTTCAATGCATTTTCCAAGGGAAGCAAAGTTATCAGCTGTGTTTGCCATTGGAGACACACCATCATGTATCCAAGGTAAAATGCACAGCAAACATGGGATTAGAAGTGATTTTTTACTTTCATATCCATATTCCTGTTCTTTCATCACCATGCTGAGTTCTCAGAACAGGGTAGCTCAAAAGGGAACCAAAAAAATTCCATTAAAACTCAGACCTGGAGATAACAGTACATATTTCCACATGCGTTTATCATTTCCTGCGCACACAACCCGGGGTGTTCAAAGACCTTTGAAGTCATTTTCAGAGCCTCTGTGAAAATTCAGTAACTCTAGTCCTCGATACCCGAAGTGTGGATTCCCGTGAGTGCCAGGGACCGACGCAGGCACCAGCCCGGCCACAGCCACAGGCTCAACAGCCACACGCTCCATGAAGATTTTAACTTCTTCCATTTTAGCCCAACTATGGCAGTTAAACATAGAGGCTTAGAAACCTTAGTGAGCCTGCTTCAAGTGATAATGGTACTGTGAAATCTTATGTAATTTGAGAAGAGGAACAGATTTCTTCATGCAGTTTCTAAGTAACTTTAAATTCAGCTATTCCACTTCAATGTATATATTACTCTTTTTAATTTACACACTAACTCCAATGATTTTTCATATCGCTGAAATGAAAAAGATCCCACCAGCTCATTGGCCATAAAATGAGACAACCTTAATTGGCTATAAAAGAATGAAACTGCAGAAAATGCCCAGGCTATATCTGGAAAACTGGGAATAGAAGAAGAGGATGAAGATGTTGTTTGTTGGAACAATGTAAGGCAGCAGCAAACAACACGATCAAACACCTCAGCAACCCGGGAACAGGCGTGGGGCGGGGGGACAGCGTGCCTTTGGGTTTCTTTGGTTTGAGGTTTAACCATTTTTTTAGGTAAGTGACAGAGCAGTTTCATTCCTACTTCAAAAGCACATTGCAGCAAAAACAAACTCACCACGAGTGAATCTGTGAAGACCATCCCGTTGCGCTCCTCTTCACAATTAAGTCAGCCAGTGTTATTTCCCCTCTGCTGATAAACCACCGGTAATTCGTGCTATAAAACTATTTTGCAGTAAGTTTTAATAAAAACGACCCTCTCTGTGTGTGCCCAATGTGCACACGGGTTGGACAGAAGCAGCAGCAATCACAGCTCCATCACCACGGTGGCTGCTCCGAAGGGCAGACCAGGAACCGTCTTCGTTTCAGTCGGGGAACGCTGGAGCAAAATCCAAGCAACCCAAAGCATCAAGCTGTATCTGAAACTGTGGGACTTTTTAAACTCTTGGTTAAACAGCAATAATTAAACTAATTTTAGGGGTTAGAGGAATTCTTTTTCATGATTTAGCAAAAAATATCCCCAAGTGAATATCTGCTCATTTTATGTTTCCAGTTCATTAAAGAGGATGCAGTTAAATCAAATGACGTAAACTGGGTACGGTGTTCATCTTCAATCATATCTAATAAAATCAGTTACCCAGCCATAGCCCTGAAAATTCATCCCCCCGCCATAGCTCTACAAAGTTTTTACATCTGCAAAATTGTGTAACCTTCCCATTATTCCTTCTCTACATAAAACTGCTCTTCTGAGTCCAATTGAGAAAGAAAACTATCATTAAAAAAATCCTCTTTATCCAGAAACACATGAACAGAGCTAAAAATGTCATTCTCAGTGCTGTGTTTTCCTTTCAGTTTATTACACCAATTTACCCAGAATCACTCACCATCAGCAGCCCCTGGACTTTAATTTCTCTGCCCTTTATTAATACACAAACTGCCCAGGACAGCGGGTACCAGCGAAGCTTCTCATTACACAGGGAACTGTTCCCCTTTGCACTTGAAATGTATAAATAACCGTAAAGACCGTGTCAAAACTCACTTTGAAGAACAAAGCTTTGACAGTTAACACGTTTTCTTAAATAATGAGGAAAGAATGGATGCGGAATCGCACCCTGTACTCACTGAGTCCCAGTGGAGCTGGGGAAACTGGCCACACCAGTGCTGCCGCCCCGAAGCCACGGGCTGGGCGGTGTGAAATTTCACGCTACGACAGCTAAAAATATGGAGACGCTGGAACAAATTCAACGTCGGTGCAAATCTACTGAAGTACAAGACCGGCCTTAAATATTCCAGCTATTCCAGTACTCCAGGCTCCTGCTGTCTCACAGCTGGTGCCAAGGGAAAGGACAGACAGAAACTGATGGTGCTGCCTTCTGGGGGTGATGCTACACACAGGGGAACGGAGGCTGCTCTCTGGGATAGCGAATCCAGATGTTCTGCTACAGCAGAAGCCGCTCTCCTGTGGCCCAGATACTTCAGAGAAAGAGTTCTCTGCACCCCTCACGGTGCTTTGCCATCCCAGCCCTGGCCTTGGAGTCTCTCCATGAGATCTCCTCTGCAGGGGAAGGCAGGGGACGACACAGTCCACAATGGGAGTGCAAATTACACATTTGGGGGATGCTTCCCAACACGTGGGTAGGGAAGGTGTTAGTTTTCTACGTATTTCCTCTACTGCATTATAGCAGTTTTCTCAGGGAGAGACTGGCAAAGCAACGTGGCATTTATCCCTCCTCCATCCCACCCCACAAGGCTGACCCCTGGCTCCCCCATCTTTCTCCCTGAGCTTCTCCTCAGCGCTGTGCCACAACCCCGAGAGCCGCACAAGCACAGAGCTTTCCAAGAGAAACTTGAAGCCCATTTTGGAGCATACTGCATTTTTAGTAAGATAAACAGACCTAAGCCATATGGTCCTACATTTTAATGTGATGTAATCTAAAACTACTTTTTATTTCTATTTATTTTTTACAAGCTGAGACAGTCCTAGGCTTTACAGTATTTTGCACTTCAGATGGGTCTTCTAAAGCTGTCTGTTTTGCCTGCAACCAACTTCTGATGATTTGCTCTGGATGTTCTCCAGGACAAGAAAGAAACTGGTATGCTGCAATCCCAGACATCACCTGGGACTTCCGTAAGGCAATAAAAACAACATTCTGGACGTATCCCTGCACACTTCACCACTGGCAGAACTCCGGACGCCTCTGTATCGAGCTACGTGAGTCCCTCTGCTTCGGTAAACACAGAACAACCAAGTTTGTTTAAGCTGACACAGAGAGATTAAGTTTGGATCTCAATGCCCAGCCTTCATGGTACCTTCAAAATATTTCAGAGTTGGCTATAAATCCCTGTCTCTAAGACCCAAATGCAGTCCTGGTCAATGACTGGGCGTCAGAGGTGCTACAAAAAACCACCAAACAACAAAAAACCCCACCATAAAATTCACCTAGCACTTTTGGGGGTATTCAATAACAATTTCAAGTCTTCATACCTATTTTTAAAAGCAAAATGACTGAAGGGAGATTTAAGAAATTCACTTAAAAAAAATTCACATGGTGATTTTCATGTGCTAAATCACCTGTTTTTTCAATATAGAATCGCAGACTGCCCCAGGTTACATGTCTCTCTTAGGCAGTGTCCAAGATAAAGTGGGCCAAACAGGCAAATGTTTGAAAACTATGAAATGTTCCATTTTTGCGTGTCATTTAAAACTTTGCTTGCTCTTTATTCTGATTCTCTAAAATTGGAATAATTCAGAAATTTAATGCAACAGTCCTTACAAAATCTTCTTTGATAGACAGTGCTTTGAAGATACAAAACCCCCAACTACTATTTAGCCACTGGAATTGTTTAGTGGTGACTAAGCTCCTGCTAGAGAAGCAGGCAGCAAAAGCCTAAAGCGGAATTTCACATGTTTGGCTTGTTTACTAGAGAGATTTAATTGACACCCCAGCAGGTTATTTTGCTGATCTCACTGTCTGTGCTCTGGTTCCGCTCACGGATGAATCAATGATGTTCAGATCTCGTTACCTGCCCCTGTGGCTTCAAAACATCTGACTGTGCAAATTATTATTTTATCCCTTTTCATTTGGGAGGCTAGCTCTAGTACGCACAATATTGTCAGAAAGAGATATTATCTCCTCTTTTAGCAATTCAATACACCTTATAATTAAGAATTATTTATTAATATCCCTGTACCTGTCAAGCCATTAACCCCACACAACACCAATGAAATTAGATCCGCCAGGACCCCTGTTAAAGCAGAGCAGGAGCGAGATTCAAGCCTCTTGCAGCCTGATCTTAAGCTTTTATGGTGGTCGCTTAACCTTTTGGGGGCAGACTGCCATGAGGAATGCCAGCCCCTGAGAGCAAGCAACCTACCCTAGAAACTGGAAAAATGCCAAGCCTTTTTCTGGGCTCGTGACCAAAATCGCTGCAGCTCCGGCGTCACCCCACGGCGTAGGGCAGCGGGGGCTCGACCCCCCCGGTGTCCCCTGCCCTCCCCTGGCAGACCCAGAGATATTCCAGGGTGCTGCCTGCCTGCCCCGGGGAAGGAAAACTAGTCCCTCTGCAAGTAATAGCAACATGTTACTGGAGGATTTTTATTATTACTTTTCTATTAAACACTCATGTACAATGAGCTGGTCTTAATGCTGTAGGAAACACAGCAAATACCTGTAACTCCAAATAACCTGGAGTTTTTGAATAGGTCTGGCATTGGAGTGCATATGGGAAAATCACAGACGTTAGTCTTTGTCATCAAAATGTCCATCAGAGGACCAAGATAGAGGGGAAAAAAACCTCAGAATATAAAACCATGTCTTGCTTTTAATATTTTTAGTTAAGATGGGCACTGCTCCCTGGGGTCCATATCCCCACCCTGCTGAGGAAGCAAAGTAAGATTTTCTGTTCTTTAATTCAGTATCCATTTAGCTCAACTGAAGGACTGTCTCCGTAAAATCCACGTTACTCTCTTTCTCTATAAAATTCTGCCACTCAGGAGCAGCCAGCCAAGCACAAGCAGGTTAGGACAGAAGGGACGCTGTTTAATATTAAGCAGCAGAGGTTTAATCGATCAGCGCCTTGAAGCGGGTTCCACTGAGCCCAGTAAATCCAGGCAGAGCTGCTTGGAAACGACCCTCCTTTGAGAAACGGACTTAGAGAACGTCGGCAGAAATTGTATCCTGCTTTTTAACCTCATAATTACAGCAGGTTTAGAGTAATTGCCTCAAAATATTTTATGGGACTCTATGCAATTTAATTGTTCTCAGAAGTTTTCATGCTATTTCCACTTGCTTAAGGATTCAGGCAAACAATTTTTCCAAGAGAACATTTACAGAAACACTAACACTGAATAAACATTAAAAATATATTTGGAAAGGCAAATTTTGAATCATTAACAAATTACTTATGATGCATGAATCTTACGGCTCATGTACCTCCTCAAGTCCAGAGCAGCTTGAATTCTGAATATTAAAAATAGGCTGTTATTATGGAATAGAAATAGATAGATGAGAAAATGATGCAGATAGAGAAGGGCTACCTGATACAAAAAGCAAACGCTCCGTCCCTGCTAAGAAACACTCAAGGCAAAGAGATCAAACTGGCTTGTGAAATATTGGACTTTGAGACAACAATACGGAGACACCTCCTAGAAGAAAGAAAGGAAGGAAAGTCCTCTGGCAAAGGACAGATGCGTTTGTGTCTCCTCCTGATCACGCTGCTGGATAAAATGCTTTTCACTGCCAAAAATGGTGCAAGTCCACTCTAATCTGATAATTAAGTCTGAACACCCAGAAGCGATACCTTTGCTGAGGTCAGGCACTGAGACATGGGCAGAACCACCTGGGGCAGGACCAGCCAGGAAGGAGTGGCCTTGGGAGTTCCAAGATTGCTCTGAAGATTAAAGCGGAGACTTCAGCAAAGAGATCCAAGCAAAGATTTGTAAAGATCTCGACAAGTGGAAGTACAAGGGGAATAGGAAACACACATTGTAAGTATAACAGAAAAAATGATCTATTTATTGGTTGAACCGCTCTGCAATATTTTAAGACTGATTTTCTTCCTTCAGGGGCAGGAACTGTAAAAAGCCATGACTCCTACCTATCACAGCTCCTAAAGAGTTCTCACACAAGCTCGAGTGTTCTATAGTCCCTCTTATTTCCCCTCTCCCACATCCTTTCTGTGTTTCCCAAGGACATTGCCCGTGTTTGCACATTTCCCCATATGGAATTACAGCGAGTAAAGACAAATGGGAACTGAATCCACTCCTGCAGAGGGACACGATGCTCTGAGATCAGTAGGACAAGAACTGGTTTCCGGCAGATGCAGGAACACTGGTCACTCGACACACAGCAAGTACCACCATTACACAAAATGAGGCTTCATTTGGAGTTTTTGAAGTGTTACTGCTTTTTCCAGCCAGCACAGTTCTTGTTCTGTGTCCCTTTTCTCCTCCCTTTGCTTTCCACTGAGCACCAGAACTAACTCAGTAACACTTTGGTTAGAGGAGGTGCCTTGTTCCAGCCTGTTCTCAGGCTCTGTACCACCCATCTGTTTCCCCAAGTCCCTGGAGGATCACAATCCTTTCCCCAGCTTATCCTCTCCAAGGAAAAACGAAAATGACAACATGTTTCTTTTCTCATCTGTTCCCCACTGGCACACAGCTCTACAGCTGAAATGCTCATCAGAGCCAAAAGCTTGGGCATGACTGAACTTGAAACAAGCTAAACATCAATTTTTGTGACTTATAGCCCCAGAAGACCAAGTCAATCACAAAAGACTCAAGTAAAATTAATTTGCCAGTCAGAGCTGTCTATAAGACACGCCTACCCTGAAAAATATAAAGAAATCAGTATTAAGCAGACTGCGTAATTGCTTGCATTGGACAAAACGGCTTAAAATTCCGTCTTCATGGTGGTCATACACACAGAACATCCCTTGCTCCATCCAGGCACTAACTCTGGGATTTTCCCCCCGTGCCACGCCATTGAGCAGTGCTGACTCAGACAAACACTGAACACAGAGTGTTATACTGAATATACAGCATGTGAGGCTGTACCAGCCCCACAGCAATGCTCTAACTGGCACCTGTTTGGGAGGCAGAGCATAAGGCAGGTTCATCACTTCAAACCTCACTTATAAATAGATGCTTCAGATGCATTTCAGAGACTCCTGTAGACTCCTTATTTTCCGTGTGCGAACTTTGCATCTTTTAGGTAACACACAGACATAAATACAGAGCATGAAGTAACAGCTTGAGAGATGCAATCTGTGTCTTTTAAGCTACAGGAGAATTTGCGGTTTTACAGCAGCACCAAAGGGGTGTTAGACTCAGCTGCAGGTTAACACACGGTCCTGATCTGCCTTTCTGTGACATGCTGGGTGCTCAGCTGGTGTGGGCTGGAGCTCCAAAGGTACGCTCTTGAGGAGAACCCACTGGCAGACGACAGCCGTGCGGCACGACCGGGAAACCTCCCGCTAGCAGGACCTCGGGAAGGGCTGTGTCTCCTTCTGGGATCCAGCTTCCAGCCACTCCTGCAGGTCCCTTCATCACAAACAACACGCTCATTTCCCAAAACCAAATTGTCTCATAAATTCCAGCCATTTAATACTGTAATTGTATTTCTGTGGCTCAGACCGCAGCAGCAGGGAATGAAGCAAGCAGGAAGAGAAGGCTAATTGTAAAAGGTAAAGTTCTCTTTTATACCGAAATCTTTTTGTTATGAATAATGGGCCCAGAAAGGAAAACAACTATTGATGAGTCAGTGATTGAGCAAAAGCGTAATCATTTGCTGAGGTCATTTAGTTTGTCAGTACTAAAAGATTTGAAAGCTCCTAATTTAGTTCTTCACAAAAGAAGCTCCCTGCTGTTGACAACTTGACAATGAATTTTCAGCATTTAACTTCACACCAAAATCAGTGCTGTAGCTTAATGCTTCTTCCTCAGGCACTAAGTCAAACACAGAGCTCAAATCCTGGACGGAAAGCATCACTGGCTATTTACAGCTTAGGCAATTTCTTTGTACAGACAATAAATCAGAGTACAGATCTCACCCAGCTACTGAAGTCTGATTACAGAAGTATCTCAAGTACTAGCTAAAGCACTCGGTGAAGTCCTGCTCTAAACAACAGCTACATCAATCTAAATCAAGTATCCAATCGATAGATATTACTTTAGGTGTCTTTTGTTTCTGTTTTAGTAGTAGCAATGAGAACACTGATCAGAAATATATTTAAAAAGACAAAAAATACAGCTAAGTTTCTACAATGACACAGAGCACGATCAATCTGCTTAGACCTGACACCTGAGAAGTTCACGGTGTCCATAAAATGTATTACTATGTGTAGGTGGGAGAAACATCCATATTCTTGGCTCCTTACTCTCCTATAAAACAGGAGAGTGGAATTGCTCCCCTGAGATTCATAAACAGATTTTGATTTCATCCAGGAAAATCTCCATCTTTCTCTTTGCAACAGAAAGTTCTCCACCTCAACTCATTCTTCAACGTAAGAGTATGATTCACGGTTCTGTGGGTAGAGCAGTACCTCTACATCACCAGACACACAAAAAGCCCCAAACCCACAGCCAGGAGGAGTTTCCGAGAGCTTGTAAAACAAAAGAAATTAAGAGACACTTGTTTAATACATATGTATCTTATCCTCCCTTCTTACGGGTTCCATAAAAGATATTTTATTTCCCTCCATATATTCTACGCTTATGTGTGATGCCAGTTCCATAAGCCCTGACTCAAAGAGAATAACTTCTGTTAGCCAAAGACATCAGCCCTGCCTATGGTCTGGGAGATTTGCCAAAGGAAAACAAGCTCCACAGTAAAGGTCATTCGGAATAAGAGACGTTCCTGACGCTGTGCTGAGCCCAGAGACCAAGGCACCCCCTTTGGTCAGTGGGATGCAGGAAGGGAACAAGAAAGCATCAGGTCCAGGCTCTTCCGCTCCCGCTTTTCTAAGTACATTCAGGGAATCATCCATTTTGACCTGCTTTTCTTTTGGTTTTGATGTCACGTGCTACAACCCCCAGCATTATGCTTACCAGGACAAATCTATTGTCCTGTGCTGGAAATCCTCTCTAACGGCGTGGGGGATGCGAGCAGCAAGGGCACTAAGTCACTCGGCTGCTGTTATCATCAATCAAGCATGAAGGCACTGCTATTCTGCAGCCCGAATTCTTTATCTGACTGATTAGTCATAGAGGCCGACTGCATTACAGTATTGCTCCCAGCTCCCGGCACGGAACCCCTCCATTTGGAGTGCTAAAAACCCAGCTGATGAGCTCAGTGTTGCATGAAACGTGCTTAGGAGAGGAAGGAGAGGAAGGAGAGGAAGGAGAGGAAGGAGAGGAAGGAGAGGAAGGAGA
>JAHREE010000158.1:1306556-1335572 GCA_033628505.1 Tringa tobata
CCCCTCACCCCCGATCTCCCTGCGCTAGGGAAGGGAGGGAAAGCTGGCCAATCAATTCAAAAGCAAATCAAGCAACAAGAGACCACCAAGACAAACCCCAGAAAGCTATTTTAAGGTTCAGAGTGAATTAAATATGCAAAGAAATGAACCATAGCAAGGAAACAATCTTACTGGCGGAATTAGCATTTCTTTCCCTGTTTGTTAGACAACTGAGACAGGCATTTCAGAAGAAGAGTATCAGTGACACAACCAGGTTGGATTTGCTTTTTGCTGTGCTCAGGGAGGTTTTCTATTTCAATAGCCCTCCTAAGGAAAAGGACCAGACCCCTGAAAAAACATTCCCCTGTTATTTTCTCTATCGCGCTCTGTGCTGTTCTCCACAGAGACCTGGTGTCAAAGGTGGCCTCTTTTGACTTCAGAGAAAAGTTACGACTCAGCTGTGTCTCCCACCCAAGAAAAACACCTTGCTCAAGAATCCCATTTCTGGGCTGCAACCTCTTCCACTCTTCCCACATACCCCTACACACGCACGCCTGCTTGCCAGTAAGGCATCAGTTCAGGGACTTGACAAGAAATGATCATATTTTAGCCCAGAATCAGCCTTCTTTCTGCTTCCTTGACCTACACAAAGCTACTCTATATGCTATTCTATATGCTCACGCACTTCCTACCGCATTTTTCTTTTTCCGCTGAAAGTCACACTCTGTTACAAAAACCTTAGAACATAACAAAGTCCGAGCGTGTCACAGCCAACACCTCACTCTACGAGGATGGGCATTTACCATCGCCACGTCGGCACGGTCCAGAAGACAGGCACTAAAATAAAATGCTTTACCCATAAACGTCTGCCTTTGGATAAACATCTCTGATCTCACGCCTTTGCCAAGCCAAATTTTTTGATTTAGAATGACATCCATCATGCCTTCAAAGCAGAGGTACCAAACCAGACAAGTCCTTGTGTTCCCCTTCGTCCCAGCGCCTGGAAGCACTCCCGTTCCTGAGCTTTCACAGACCCTGAAGTCCTCGTCGCTCCTCCAGGAACAGCCGTACCCAGGGTGACTCTCAAAGAGCTCTTCCCTCCAGTGCATCATAGAGAGCACCAGATATTAGTGCACTACACCCTGTGTCTCTTCTCTTGTTTAAAATATTCCATTCTCACCATACCTGCTGCTTTCAATATTCAGAAGTTAAAGCGCGGCTGAGCAGGCGCCCGGTGGGATTTCCCAGCAGAATGTGAAGAGGAATTACTCAGAAGCAGCCGCCTGCAGTGATGGAGTCCCGCAGGCAGGACATGCTCCGGCTGCAGAGCCCTCTCCCACCAAACACTGGGGAGATGAGAAACAGGAAAAGACACGGACAGACCTGCCCTTCCACCCTGCTCAGATAAACCTGCAAAATACACCTTCACGGGATTGACTCGCTACGTGCCAGATGAACAAAACCAAATCCGAGCACAGTCACTGTCAATATGCAAAACAAATAAACCACCGTGCTCTGGATGTGGATGTTCTGCAGAAGATTGCTCTGCTGGCTTCTGGCACACACCCATACAAAGACAACTGCAAAACAGAAACAGGAATATTTTGTACTTTATATTCTTTATAACAGGAGCTGACTTTTTTTCAGTTTAATATGCATCCACAGAGACCTAATCACAGCTGTCATCACAGCTCCGTTTTTCTCTAGTGAGTTCCTTGGGAAAGGACTGACTGAATCTCCCTCATTTCTCCTGTGCCAGCCTGGGTCTGGGCTCAGTCCCCACCGAGGCCCCCGGGCACCGTCCCAGCGCAGGCACCACAGGAGCTCAATGCAAAATTCCTCACTTTTAGTAGGCAGCGTGAGAGATGGGAGGAAAAGCACTGTGACTGTGGTAAACACGACTTGATTGTACTTTTAAAATAAAGCTGCTTACTCCTGCTTTTTACTGCTTACTCCTCCATTCTCTCTCCAGCTTCTGTTACTGCCTTTACCTGGGGATATGGCTTACATTTATTATTTGCTCCAAAAGGTGCTTAGCTTGCCCCAGGAACAGCATAAAATAAGAACTACGTACAGTGGGACAGAGGGTTAAAATGACCCTTTTTCTTTCCTTTTTTTTTTTTCCCTCTTACTTTTGCTAGCATTACTGAACAAAAAGGCTGAAATATTTATATAATGCCAGGATAAGTGTCAGACGTAACCCAAAAAAGTTCCATGAGAGCTCTCTGCAGCTTAAATCCCTGGTAAATTTATTCATATTTGATTCCACCCTCAGAAAGCCAGCCCTCCTCTGTCTTTTATTGTTTATATTAGATATAGTGAGTCATGGAAATAAAGTGACATGAAACCACATTTACACTAAAGAAATCATCCCACATCTTTTCAGACGCGTCCCTGCTATTTCCGTGGCGTGCCTCCCATTGAGGCTGCGAGATTGATTACCCAGGCAAGGGCTGAGCGCTTACTCTTGACTCCCGTTATTTAGCTGCTCACATTCTCATCTTGGCACGGCAATTTAGAGGAAACAGATGCATTATCCATCAGTTACAGAATCAGAATGAGTGTATACGGGACTATCTATCTGACCTGTGCCTATAAACAACACAGTGACAGCAACGCTAAGCGAAGATAATAATCTAAAAGTGCCATTAGCTTCCTTTTCTATGTTTGCGTAAGTTATGAATTCCTTAGAGGAGATGGCTGTCTCCCTGCATGCAAGAGGTCAAGGGCAATCAAATGCCCAACTTAAGCACATCAGGTTCTATGAAAACAGAGCAGAACATCTCCCGAAAACCAAAACGGGGGTGTTTAAGGTTTCAGGTTGGCCACAGACATCCCATAAGCAGGAACGCATCCTGCTTTGCAGTTTTGTGCTCACTACTTTTTCCAATCAAACCCGATTTCCAATCAAGTCTCCCTGCTGCGACGAAAGAGAAAGGTGATTTTTGGTGGCTGAATGAATGAATGAACGGGGTTGGGTACGTAGCTGACGGAGGAAGTTACCTTTGGCAGGTAAGATCCTTCTACAACATTTGGCCTACTCAACATTCATACTTTTTAGCTACCGCGCCATGAAAAACTCCAAATTGTTTCCGCATACCAGTTTGCAATGTTTTCATTTGCTATTTATCTTTGTGTGTGTGATCTGAAATTTCCCACTGGAAGTTCTGTCCCGCAAAGCCCCAGCCCCTGCCCGGTCCATCTGCAGGTAGGAACCCCAGCTTACCCCCACAGTAACCATCACACCAACCACTCCCGCTGTGTTTCACAACCAAACACACTCAAGTTGCCATCGTATGTTCACCACGGAGAGCGTGAGCGCTCACTACCACATGGTGGGTTTACTCTCACTGTTTAGCTCAACCTACGAGGGGTACAGTCTATGGCTGAGGACCGAGTCAAACCTAACAAAGCTCCAAACTCCTCACACATGCCCAGCCTCAAAGGATGCCATAAAAGGTTTATAGACGCTGTTTTGAGCAGGGGCTGGAGCAGATGACCTCCAAAAGTCCCTTCCAATATAAATTATTCAGTGATTCTAAGACAAAACACACCCTGGTTTCCAAAGCCTTCAGAAAGGGCCCACACCTTTAGGCTCTATTCCTCTGAATTTTCGGGAGGTCAAATGCTGCCAGAAACCAGGCATTAGCAATTCCTTTGAAGCCAATGGAAATCCCTGCCCCTCATCCCTTCGGTGGGTTTTGGCTCAGAGATCTCAGTGTGACTGCTAACAGGAAAGAGGACTTTGGTGTAAAAATTCGGGTGTAACTTGTTTTACTCTGTCCCTCCCACCCCGGCATCCCTTGACCTGCACAGTCATCGCCACCAAACTCACGCTTTTTCACCCCCTTCACCTGCCCCCAAACAGCTCTGCCCTTTCCTGCTCAACCCCACCGCCGAGCCCAGGCACGGGAGAAGCACTCCTAGGGCTGCCTGGCTCTCCCCATCCTGCACACCCACCTGCGTGCCCAAGAGCTGGTGCTCCCCGCTAATTACAGGTGCCCAAGAGCTGGTGCTCCCCGCTAATTACAGGTGCCGAAGAGCTGGTGCTCCCTGCTAATTACAGCTTTATCCGAGGCTGTGAGCAGTTACACTCAGAACTACCACAAATACCGAGCTCTTTAAATGTAAAAGACAGAAAGAGCTCCCCCTGCTTTTCAATGGCGTGAAGCTTTATTTTAAATCTAGATACATAAAGGCAAGATGAGCTAACAAGCAGTTTCAGCACCGTTAATTCCACGCCCAGGCTGCCCAAAGTCCGAGCTGATCATTCCAAATTAACTCACCCCCTGCAGCAGCAGCCTGGGACAGTGAGTACAACACACCAAGCAGGAGGAGTCCTTCCTCATACCTTTTAACTCATCTGCCAATAAGTAATTAACTTAAATGAAATCCGTTTGCAAGTCTCAAAGCACAGTATGTATTTCCAAAGTATTTTTGCAATTACAGTGCCCAAACAACACATTCTAGCTCAATTTCTCCCACCACCCGTCTGTCAGCCGTCTGGGGTAGCTCCATCCAGAGCCAACGCCACACGCTGCCCCGAGGGGCACTGCCGGGATGGAGCTGGAGCCCAGCAGAGGGATGGGAGATATCTATTCAGAATAATTCCAGCATTAATAGAGGCAACGAAGGATCCTCTCTCTCTCTCTGGACTCGCCAGGATTTACATCAACCGAGGCAAAGAGGATGTTGCCAACTTCTCAGACAAATTGCTCCCCTGGAGGACGCTGCTGCCCCGGGAGCCCCAGGGGAGAGTGTGGGCAATCTCTGCCCCTCACTGGGGGACTCTCCATCTGCCCTGGACAGGACTTTCTGTGGCACCTGTGAGCCAGCTCGAGCTGTAGGAGCAGCTGGGAATTGTTAACAGTTCCCTGCTCGTTTCTTTGAAATGCTTTGTTCTTTATTTGTTACCAAACACCGAAGAGAGCAACTTCCTTCATTCATTACTTATAATTGTTCCATCTGTTGTGACACAAGAAATAAAATTTAAAAAATAAGTTGTGAAGTTCCATTCTGCTGCTGCTGCTGTAGGTATTCCAGGATCGACAGAAAAAATAGCGTAGCTTTTTTTGCCGCTAAATTCCTCTGAATGGCAGGAGAAGGATGGACTTTGTATCAGATGATGTGAGTTTTTATCACTGGCACCGTTACTGACTGCCTTTATGGCTTCATTTTTATTTCTGTACCTTCATTCTCTTATTTATAAAATGAGAACACCACCCTTAGAGGTCTAGCTCAATGGTGTACAAGTCATTAGAACCCAAATTTACTTTGATTTCTATTGCAGGTAATTATTTTTTAAAATCTGGTCCTTTCCCCGTCCCTGAGGGAATTCCGAGTGCAGGAGGCAGAGAGCCGTGAATGGAGCTGACGCTCCGGGGACGCACCGGCCCCTGACGGAATTCACTCCTGAGGGTACCACAAAATCAGAGTCTTCTGGCCGTGCTGTGAAGTGGTGATGTGCTAACATCACGTTTGATTTACTTATTTAATAATAACACAATCGATGGACAAACAAAATCTGACTGTTGTTGTTGTTTCCAGGAAGGGAAGCACAGGAAGTAATTGCCAATGATCTCATTAGTCACGTTGTTACAGTCCTTCAGGTATAGCCCTAAACGAGCTCCATGGAAAATAAATAACCATTTTTTGGTCATTATGAGCGGGGGAAAATCCTATACACCTAAAGCAAGTTCTGGAACAAATTTTCAAACCCCAGCTTTTGAATCAATAAAGATAATGGAAAAAAACAAACACCAAACCCAAATAGTAAACCAAAGTATGGATCTGGAAAAAACGTCAAGTGCTTTCTTTACATTTTCAGTGCATAATTAATGCTATGCAGAACTTCCTCCGCAGCTGGGATACACTGTGACATCTCTGAAGGGGTAATCATGGGAATTGAGGTTTTTATTAAGTCTGTTTAAGAAGTATTGTAATGAAACAAGAAAATTTAAAGGTTGAAGGATCTGAACATGAATTAAACATTACCCTTAACTCTGATGGAAAATAAAAATGCTTGTTCTTGCTTGATTTCACCCAGTACTGCATGAAAGGTGAAGGCTGAACATACATCGCTCTTGTTTTTATTTGGCTGTACGTCTTGATGCAGAGGATATACCTACCCACATGTACCACACTGTTTATTAAGCTCCCGTATCAATTCACCCCACTCTCACAGGGACGGTTTATCTGCAGTGATGGAGGAAACTGTTCTGACACCCCCTCACTGCACAATGGCCCCTGAACGCTCCACTATTTCACAACCTTCAATCACCCTCTGCTGACTTCACACTTTCAAATAAGCAATTATTTAATTCTCCCAAACACAATCACTTTCATTTCCACTTGTCTGTTGCAGACCTACACAAACGGGGAATCAGAGCTTGTGACCTCCTGACCAGCAACACAGTCCTTCATTAGGATTGTTACACCACAATGTAAATACAATTACCAGCACTAACCATGTTAGTTACCCCACAGCATGTGCGCTTGAGTGTACCTTAGCTACAGAATCTTTTTGTCTGATTTTTTCTTTTCCAGTTATACAATTTTCTATTAAAATCAGATTTTCTTTCAGACATGAATAATGTTCTGGGGTAACAGGCTCAACTCAGAGGCACCTCAAGCTTCAGATGCTCCCAGACATCCAGGTTGAACTAGCAGTACATCAAATGGAGCTGAAATCCCATTCTAAACTATGCCAGAGGAAACGGAAGAAGCCCAAGAGAGACCCCATGAGATGTGAACAGTCAGCAGACCGTGCTGGAGCCCTTACATCCATTTGCCTTTAGGACTGCAGAACCCTGGAACGCATGAAGGAGGAAAGGCAGTGACACCGATGGAGTCTGCAAACGACAATAGGAGGAAGCAGCCAATTAACGTATTGGTACAGTCATCTAAATTACAGCTAAGCCCACTGAGGCTCTAAATGACGCTCCGTCGTAAGTCACTAACGAGTTATGGGGATAGGAAGAAGACAGCCTGGGAAAAATCCCGAGAGGCAACAGCCAGGACGTACTGAGATGACAGGAAAAACACAAGACAAATCGCACCCACATCTTGCCTCAATACTCTGCTTCCAGCGGAAGAGACTCCCTCTGCCCTTCCTTTCTCTCTCCTCGACACATCTAAATGTCCTACAGCTCTGTAGCTCCTTGGAGCCCTGTATCACACGGCTCCCTCCACCATCCCCATGGCAGAGGGTATTCCCTCCAGACATCCATCAAACCCTGCCTCCGGGGAAATGCTTCTGAGGGGCCGGCAGCACTTTCCAGCTTTTCTCGGAGCGAGCAACTGGCTCTGCAGCAGGAATATATTCTTTTGATTAAGAGAAAAACCCTGGTACTGAGCTGACCAGGTTTTGATTTGTTCCTCTGGTGTATCATTACGGCTGGAGATAGGCAACTATTTCAAAGAGGCACAGAAACAATTACGTGCTTGGTATGCGGGTCCCAGCAGCATCTATTGCTATAATTTTCTTTGTCACACATCAGGCTTTTGCTGTAACAAGACCTTGAGTTAGAGAAAGGGGAAAAAAAAAAAATAAAAAAAAAATCAATAAGGGTCACTGAAACTGTGCTATGGCCAGATGAAGCACCGGATTTCACCAGCAGCAGTGTCATGCCAATTAAATGATAAAACACTACCTGTTAAACACCATCTGCAGTCAACACAATGGTCGCTGATCTGCTTACGCCTAGTTCTATGAAAACACTCATTTTCATGTGTGAGCTTCAGAATATACATATTTCATCTGAAACACAGTGACGGCTGCTGGGCACACTCTGAAATCAGCAGCAGAGAATCACTCGGGATTTGAAGAGAGAGAACTATGGTCTGAGGTGGAAAACAAAGACCACAGATTAGTAGGGATTATTTCACTCTTGCTAAGCCCCCTTCATTTTCCAGTAGATCCACTGGAACTTCCCCTGAGTTCTAGATCTTCAATCCAAAGAAATACCACCTACAACTCTCCAGCGTCGATCCCTTCAAAGTATGATACACGTATTGCCCCGTCACGAGAGGCAGCCAGCCTCTTCATGTGGGCACTAACACCTGCGATTGCCACATGCACAGACCTCTCTCATCCATCAGAGCGTACCACTGAGGCACCAGGACAACAGGAAGAATTCCGATGACATTTCTGGGGTACATTCAGCGACAATGACAGCACTGCTGTAATATTCCAGTGATCCACAAGCAGGATGTAGAGCTCCTGATGGGAAAGGCTGACAAGTGGTGTGCGTGGTACTGGGAAGAATGACAGGAGGGAGAGAATGACAGAGTTGACTTTAAGTAGATCGCAGCAGCAATAAAGCATGGACCCGTATTTCATTCCATTTTGGGATCTTCCCAAAGTAGGGATTTTTCTCCACACCTGTGAGTGGATTGATTATGCTAAAAATGTGACACCAGTTTGGTAATTATGAACCTGTCCTTAAGTCAATCTCTAAAGGAGTTTGCAGCCTCAACCTCCAGTACTTTTATTCTCTTACAATCTCTTCTGTACAGTTTCCTCCTATTCTTGGAATACCAAGCATTATCCAAGAGCATCGCAACGTCTGTATCTAGAGCATTCTCTGAAAGTTATGAGCTCCGGAATAAATTATTCTGTAACAGAATTAGCTATTGCAGCCTAAATAGGACACTAATCTTAATTGAATAAAACCTGTGTAAAGCATAAATTTGCACTGTCCCAAGTGGCTCGGAAGCTCTGCGTCCCAGACACAGGTTCAGCAAGTGGCTTCTACATCCCCCACTGCTGCCCAGGAATTTCTCAGGTGTTCACAATGCACAACAGTAAAAAAGCATATAAAGATACAAATACCCAGGTTCTGGAATTTACTAAAAAACCCGATACAGAGCCGTCAATTAACACTAGACTCCTAATTTACATCATTGGCTTGCAAAATCTCACTGGATATCTACTGTACCCTTCGATCCCTAAATATCCGTGCAAATCCAGCTCATCCTCTCACATCCTGCCTTTCCAGGGATGGTGCTGCTTTACAGAGAATTTTCTCTCTACCCCACATTACTGCTGCTGACAAAAAGCCATTAATATCTAATATCCACGACCTGCCCCCACTGTAATAGGTTTCTACTAAGACTTTTGCTTCCGCAAAAAAAAATCCGTACTCCCCGATGGCCGACACCGTGTGGCCCTTCAGCCACCAACCCCATCGTAAGGGCCATACAGGACTTCAACCTCTACCAGACTTCAGATAAAAAAAGATAAAGCCTAACATCCACACACACACCCCCACGACAAATGCAATCCCACGTTTTTGGTAATGCTGCCTGACAGGAGTAAAGGCCGTACGACAACTGGCCCACAGCTGGAGGGCACACGGAAGGCATCGAGTACCGCAGGGAGGTCCATGGACGGGCAGCAGCCTCTGCAAATTCGAGGACAAGCTAAACGTTGTTTAAAAGGGGTCTTTACAGATGTTAAAAACCTGTACCTAATATCTGCAATATACTGTTAATAGTTCTTTCACCATAGCAGCTGGTTTAGCTGTAGCACACCAGGAAGAGCTGAGCGTTTCCAAGAACAGAGTCTCAGCATCTGGTTCCCAGAACCAGGGAGATGTTCAGCAGCAGCTCTGGAGAGCAGACACCCGGCCACAGGCGGGACAGGAGGGACACAGCAGCCTTCTGAGCCCAGTACTGGTTTAGGAAACCCACACATTCATTTTTTTCATTTGCTGTCCCTACATATTTACATAAAAAGGCACATACATGTTTCCATGTACCTATTAGAATTAAATCAAGAAATTACAGAAAATAAAAATCTTCAGGTGGAATCAACAGCAGAGCGCCACCGGCTCACAGCAGCCTTACTTAGCAATTACATTCAGAAATTGACGAAAAAACCCTCACCAGAGCCACAAGCTCAGTAGCTATAGCAACGTGCTCAGCTTCTCAGAAGAATCAAATAAGATAACCTGCCCTAAAATAGATGCAAAATAGCTGTCACTGCACATGCGTAGCTTCCGAGACAGAACACAACCATAAAAATGAATTTTTTTGAATGCACAATGCTCCCTTTTACAGAATTCAAAAAGCTACCCAACAGGCGGTGGGTGAGAATTGAGTTTAATTCCTTTGCTCTCAGTGTTTTAAAAGCTCAATCGTTTATCTCAAAGCTTAATTGTGCCTTTTAACAAATTAGACTTCACTGGAAATCATTATCTGTTTTCCCCCTTCTTGTTACAATTCAAAGGCAGCATCTGTTAAAGAGCAAAAATGAACCATTTTCCCCTCATTACACAAAGAGTAAAAAGTCATCCCAAGTTCACATGACTTCAGAAGGTAATTTCTGTTCATCAGAACAATTTGGTGTGTGTTCATCCCTTCGCATCCAGTTTCGCAGGCTAATTTCCTCAAATATTTAGAATTAATTTGGCTTGAAACCATTAACTATGATCACGTTACAGAAACTGCGTGTTTAAGTTAGAATTCCATGTCAGTACTGCTAAAAATACCCTCTGGGCTGTAGGTGTGTGATACTGGCTGATCCCATATCCCTCACAACGCATCACACCAAGAAAACCAAACCCCAGCAGCTCCCACAGCTGGGCTCCCCGCTCTGGAGGGCAGCAGAAGCCTCTGGCCTTCCCCTTCCCAAGGGATGCGCAGAGCAGCAGCTGGAGCTCCACAGGAAGGTGACCAACAGCAGCTGAACCCTAATTAGATGGTGACAACTGGCCCAGGCTGCCCCACCGGGCCCCCTCGCTGGCTCCATCACCCATGCTGCTTACCATGTGTGGGGCGACTGCTTGAGAATTAAGTACAATGCACAGGGTAGTGGTACGCCAGCAGGAACCACCTCTGGAGCACAGCTCTTCTCCATGACCCAGAGGCAAAGCCCTCCTGCCCCCTCTCTGCTGTCCCCCATCAGCCGGGTCCTCCACGGAGCCCACTCTTGGTATCCTTGCCCCAGCAGCTCTCGGGAGCGATGCTGCATCCCTCTGCTTCTTCCCAATGCTCTTTTTTTTTTTTTTTAAACCTCCCTGTGCGACAATTAAGGCTGCAAAAAAGAGATGGCACAGACGTTAATTCTGCACTGCGAGGGACCAAGTCAACTCAATTAACAGTAACGTATTAACACCGCAAGCCAAGGTTTCATTTGTGGCCTTATTCCCAGAAGGAGGAGGAGGTATAAACAAGTCAACTAGCAACAAAAACGTCAGCGCTAACTCAGAATTTGAACTTAACAAAAAACCTCACATAACAGCAAAACATGAGATTTTAGGACAACTAAAATAAACAGATGCATTCTATTTTTTAAACAAAAAGTTTTTTAGATGTAAACAGTGGATTCTTGTGACGGGCTCTTCCCTTGTTCTGCTTCTGTTCCTAGATGAGCAAATACAGATTCTGCAGACGTAGCTTTCTCCTGAATTATGATAATCCTTTTCTACATCTACCTTTGTAAAAGTTTATAGATCCTTTGAGTATAATTTAAGAAGAAAAAGAATTAATAAAAGCGAGCACAGGTTGCACAGAACGCTCTCCCCATTCTGCTGGGGTTACAGCTGTGGAACCAGCAGAAGCCTGGTCTCAGCAGCCCAGCGGTCCCAGCCCATGCAGAATTCCGGAGGAACCAAGCAGGTTTGGATTCGATGCTGAATAACTCTGACAGCAAGGGCTCAGGAAACCCACTGCTGATAATGGAGCGTTATCTCCCGAGGAGGTGTTATTGCTGTAATCTGTCTGCCAGCACCAGCCACCGCCACCGGCTCAGTTTGACAGAAATCCAGCGCTCTCCAAAAAAACCCCTTTTCCTGCTCGGCTCAGTTCCGTCTTTAACAGAGGAGACGACCAAGACTCCCAGGGGTCGCGTGGCCCATGATTTGCTGAGGAGCACCAGGGGCTCCCGCAGAGCTAACGTCTCCATCAGCAGTGGTTGGTTACTGCTGCCCACAGAGCGCTCCTGTCAGCCCGGGGAGAACAGCCCGCGAGCTCCGACAAGGCACCGGGCCATGGGAAAGAAGATGAAGCACACATCTAGGAGCAGCGGACACAGTTCTATCTCCAAACGTCAAGAAGTACCCAAATACAGGTGGCACAATCCTTTTTAAGAAAAAGGCTTACCAGGATTTTAATTAGGTATTTGTTGGAAGTGAATAATGCTGATAAGTGCAGTATTTGAGCATTTTCACACAACGGTCAGCAAAAACTGTCTTATTTTCATAAAGCACAAAGAAATGCAAGGTTCATATACATGGTTCATATATATTTTCTGCAATATGAAACAGTAATATTAAGATCAAAAGATAAAAAGGTGGGATACGTTTAAAATTTTCTATATATACTGTTTTTTTTTCAGTAGCTGGAGGTGGCAGACGTTAACCAAGACTCATGTGAGTAGACTCCTCTGACTCCTCGGCTGCTGCAGAAAACCCCTGCGACCAAATCTGCCTTTGGGTAACATCAACCACCAGCACCATGTTCCAAAGTTCTCGACTACGGGTCAAACGCAACTGAGTGGAGGCAGGAAATAACTTCATTTCCTACTCAGGTTCCAAATGGTATCTTTGGCAATTTTTGAAGCTCCTCTTTAGAAGCAGCAGGAGGATTCAGTGACCTGCACCTTGGGAAAACTGGGGCTGGGTTTTCCAGTTAAAGACATGAGTCATTTGAAAGCATTTACAAGTTTTTTTTCTGCTTCAGTTTTTTCAGCAGGATGAGAAAAGGGGATTTTTAAGACAAAGCAATGCCTCCCTCCACAATGCCCAATGGTCTCAGCATCTTGAACTGCAGTGATGTTTCAGCTGAATGAAGGACGCACTGCTACAAAGTTTTAAAGGTCTTCAAAGACCTTTGTGCCCAGAATTCCTATGGATTTCAGCAAGTCATGATTCACCTCTTCAGTTTTCTGTAAGCAGCTTCATAGGAAACAAATTATTTATACGAGTCTCAGGAGCATTGGTGAAAAAAAGTATTAATCTTGATCAAATATGTTTTTTCCATCCCTCACTTAACAGCTCTCAATCAATGTCAGCAGTATTGCAATTGATGTGAGTTCCTGTCACTCACTCCAAATATTATTCAAAGATTTTTCTTGGATGTACTTCCTCAAGTGGGAAGTTGGGCAAGAAAGTCTTTGGGATTATTTTTTTTTTGTCAAAAAACAAAGAATGACAGTGATGAATTTTAATATCCCTAATACACAAATGAGGGAAAAAAAAATATATACATATATTCTTGACACCACCCTCCCCCAAATAGCCTTTTTTCCCCTGGTGTATTTGGTATACATAACATTTAAAAGGGAAATGGAACCAACTGTTTAAAAGATAATAGAATCAACTATTGGAATGAAAGGTGACTGTCACGTACTCTATCAGCTCCCAGTTATTTCACAAACTGCAGAGCTCAGCTCCCAGCACTGGAGCAGTTTTTATACAAAAGTAAGGAGGAAGAAGCGGTGGGTGAAAACTCTAACCATGCTCCTTTCTGAACAGCAGCTGGAGAAAATGGTTCTTTCATTGTAAACAAGTAAAACTAAACAAGTCTGAAGAAAAATAACAAAGCCAGGCTTAATAACTCCGAAGTTGCTCATCCTCTGTATTCTTCAGGATAAGCAAAAGACAAATTTAAACACTGACCCCCACCACTTTCTCTCTCTCCAGTGCAAGATCCAATGAAGGCATCAAATGATACCTGATCTCTAGCAATAGCTAAGAAAACGAGACATACAAAAAAAGACAGTCACATTAGCAGAACTGTAAAGTGAATTTTTAAAATTAGTTCTCACAAGGGGACAGGCATGGACGAGGAGGAAGGCTCTATGGAAACTCGGACTAAGCAGGACCCCTCTTTCAAGTAAGCTCTGTGGTTTATGGTGTTGTAGGGACAGGGAAAAGGCACTGGAACCCAAGAGTCACCCTACTCCAGGGGTCAAAATGCTTTTATGGCCCCCGTGGGGTCCTGTTCCACAGCATCAGGGAAACAGCACCGGATGGGGTCTGCGCAGGCAGAACTTCCCAGGTTACACCACTCCCCTTACAGCACCTTCACACTGTCTCCTCTCAGTGTTGCTCCGTGGACCACAGTACGTCCCCAGGACCCAGCTCCAGCTGGTTCCCAGCACCCCCAGAACCATCAGCAGCCAGTTCCACCGCATCACAGACGGGTAAATGCAGACCCCAGTGCTGCACAGGCAGGAGCGGTGAGGAAACACACTAATTGTTCTCTTGTGTCATACTTAATAAGCCCGACCGTAGTTACTAAATCACGCTGTCGTTTAAACTGTCATATCCAGAGTGCAAACAACACACACTTGTTATTTTGACAGAGAGGAGGTGTGTGGCTGGTAGCCACAGCAGAAGGGTGAGGATGTGTAGGATGGCCATTCCCTCCCGCTCAACTCGCCCCATTAACCTATAGATGCCTCTCAATGTAGAGCTTCTCCACAAACCTTTTCTGTATCGACAACAAAAGGGGTTTTGTCTTTCTGATTTTTGTCTAACCACAGACAGGTCCCACAATCGAGTGCTGCCTGTGACAGGCTCTCAGCTGGGAGAGGAAACAAGACCAACCTGGAATTCCTGAAAGACTGATTAACCTTCCAGAGGGTCTGGCCCCGACTAATTACAAATCAATAGGGGTTTAAAAAAGAAATATGAACCAGTAAAATTAAATTAACAGGTCTTTGGAAGACTACTGTTGAAAGAAAGTTTAAATTTTCTAAGCAAATGTACTGTTTCCATGGTACTGATGGTTTCAAATTTACAGTTTCCTCTACAGTTAATGGGTTTATGACAAAAATCTCAATTACTTGAGTAAAAATATAGCTTCTTTCACAGATCCAGCAGGTGTGTTCACAGAGATACTAATGACAGCTGTACAACAGGCTGTCTATACCTAGGTACATATGATATGATATATTTTTACAAGTTAAGAAAAAATTAAGACTATTCTTCCTAAATATAGAGCACAAACAAACCAAGTACAAAGACAGTAAGTTTTTTCATGTATTTTCATATAGAGTACTTAGCCTGACTGAAATCTTCACAATTAAACGAGGAGGCTGTTTTCTGCAAGAATTAATCTGGTCATCAATTAAATATGATCCCTCTTGTTAGAAACTTGACAGATAACTGGGCCCTGTAATTTTACAATCTTTACTAACACATTCCACAGCCCAAGACAGATTATCTTATGCTTCATGTTAAAAATAGATCTGTACGATATTAATCTTTGGACGGTGCTACGCGGCGGATCCGGCGCTGACCTGGTGGTTATTGCACTAACACAGTTCTCTGCCTTCCTCCCTGCTGGGAGCCCCACTGCGGAGAGGACAAAGGCACACTCCTCCTGCCAACGGGCTCCTGAGCAGCTCCTCAAATGTCTGAACAGTACTTCTTCCAGGGACACATTGTGTAGAATTAAATTTTCAGCAAATTAACATCAGGCACTGGTTGTACCTGCAGCAATTCCTGCCCAGCTTTTATCCTCCCAGCAGGCAAGGACTTGGCATCCTCTCCTCTTCCTCTTCGCTCCATCCCTCTCTCTTAGCCAAGCAGATGCATCTTCGTAATAAGTCACTTCACGTTGCTAAACATATTTTTTTTCATTTTAATCAGACTAATTTTTTCCACCAAAATGAATAGTGTAGTCTTAAAGTTCAGATCAAAAGACCAACTGCAAATTCTCCAATCTGTCACGGAATACTGTCTATCACATAACACTGTTCATTTAAAATGCTATTGAAACCATTTTAAAACTTTTCACAGATCCTTCACCTTGGTTTCACAGACAAGGAGCAGTTGGCAAGATTCTGTCCAGAAACCACTGCTCTCAGATCAGTACCCACCAAAGTTGAAGAAACTAATTATTCAAGAAAATGATTTCAGGGTTCAGTAAAACTAAACAGGACTGGGTTTGGTCTGGATTTAATGTGAAATCTTCTACTGCAGATTTTAAAAGCCTATGTATGATCTGGCTTAATCAAGTCCTCTCCTTGCCAATATAAGAACAGACAAAATAGGTGTTCA
The DNA here is from genome assembly GCA_033628505.1 of Tringa tobata. Classification (NCBI taxonomy): domain Eukaryota; kingdom Metazoa; phylum Chordata; class Aves; order Charadriiformes; family Scolopacidae; genus Tringa; species Tringa tobata. The sequence continues at coordinate 1,322,549 of JAHREE010000158.1, forward strand.
GACCTGGCACACAGTGATTTCTCATCTGAGTTGCTTAGAATACCTCATACTTGATTTTTAAGACCCTACAGGTTTCTTAAGAGAGATACGAGCTTGTTTTTTCAATTAATTTACTGAAAATGCACTATTACTACATAAATGAAATTCCTCTCTAATGACTGACCAAATAAATCTTAACAGCTGAATTTGCAAATCAGTTTCTTTATGTCAACAGCTCTGTCATGTCAATACCTACAGCCCTGAGCTCCAGCAAGGACTATCAGCCCTCTTCTGCTGTCACTTACCTGCCTACAGCTACATAACTCCCCTGAAAGCACCAGCCAAGATTTACACTCAGCAGTCAAGAACAAAAAGGACCTAATGTATCACAGCTGTCATCAGGTAAATGAGAAGAATCTAACGTGGCTTGAAGGAAAAAAAAAAGAAAGAAAATTTCCCTTTTGAATCACAGGATTATAACTTGTAATCTTAAAAGTTTACAGAAAAGTAAACAGCAAACCTTGAGAAAGTAACTTTGAATTCTCAATTAGGGAGGTGATTTCAAAGTTTACCACCTTTCTGCAAATCGACACCGTTAAAGATAACTGCTGGCTCTCGGCTGTGCTCCCACGGAGGGGTTCTGGCAGGGCCCTGTCACCCCACCGGAGATGACAGCGGCTCGGCCCCGGCAACACAAACTGTTGTGATGTGCACGACAAGATGTGAACTGGTTCCTCTACATCATGTGAGCAGGTTTCAGCGGGGACACGTCAAAGTCTCACACTGGAACTTCGCATCAGAACAAACTTTCATATTTTAGTCCCCTGTGGCAAATTAAGAGTTAATAGTATTTTGGAAAAAAGCCACAAAAGTGAAAACTACTCCATTTTAAATAGCCTTAATCTGTCAGCAGCAGACAAAGTCAAAACTCATTTTTATCTACAAATGTCTTTCAGATTGTGTAAGTCCCAGCCCATGCACATAAGCTACGGAACCTGTCATGTCAAGAGCTGGTATTTAATATTCATGTGACTCCTTACTTCTGTGTTCCAGTGGGATTGCCTTGGAGGCAGACAGGATAAAACACAGAGGGATCTCGAGCAAAACCTCCTCCCCATGGTGAGAGGACACAGACAAGGCCGTGCCCTCGCTGCCCCCAGAGCCGTGTGTCCCAGGCCGTACCCGCCGCTCGCTGCCAGCCGGGGGAGGGCTCCCACCCCGAAGCGAAAACACACTCAGTACTTTCATTCTAGTAATACTAGTGTGTACTTTCCTCTTCCTGGTGCACAAACATCTACCTAATTCTCGTTATAGTATACAACTACAGTGAAAGACAATTTACAGAGTTGCTTTATTTAGCCTTAAAGTCCCCGGTTTATTTGAAAAGGAAATTGGAATTGACATTTTCAGTTACGTTTTCCAAAAATAGTACATTGTATCAAGTATGTTCTGTATATTAAATAAAAACATCTTCCATTTATTTTAAATTAATTCACTGTTCAGTGGATGAAGGTCTCTATCCAGAAAGCAGAACTGTATACATGAAATGCATAACAGAAAGATGATTCTATTTAAGTTAAAGCTTGGGGTAACTTTTGAACATCTACTATAAAAAGCATGTATCTTCGAGGTATTTTCCGCTATCCACCAGAAGGGTCAAGTGCTTTGGCAAAATCAGAACTGGTTTCCTACCACCTACCCTATAAAAACATAATTTAAAATAAATTAATACTTTACATCCTGTCTTTTTCCTACCTAGAAGAACCAGAAGTAGTGCCAGTATCCTCACCTGAACGAAACAAAAAATTTGTTCCATGTAATGTTAAAGTATTTTATGATGTAACAATACCTATGTAAGTAACAGCAACGTCCAGTTTCAGACTGAGAAACGGGGTGATCTGCTGCGTTTCAGTGGGACATTCGGTGTGTCCCTAACGCCCGGTAGTGGCGGCAGAACTAGAGTATACGCCTGAAATTAGACATGTAATTCACCTGAAAAAAGGTGTTTAAAGGCAAGTAACAAGACTGTCAAACCCAAAATACCTGTACTCTGTATACGCCCTCCTGTGATACTGGGTCTCCTCCAATACCTGTACTGAGTAAACTGGCGTTGAAATATAAGATGACACCTGAGATTTATTTTTTTTCTCTGGCAAAACCCCCTCAAGCTGCTCCTGTAGCTTCCAGCAGAGACTCCATCCCTGGCCCGGGACACCCAGCCGAGGCACCGTCCCTCCTGCTCACCAGTACAGCCATTCCTGTGCAGCTCTGACCAGTCCTCACCAACGGCCCGTGCCCAGCAGTCCCAGGGCTGGGTCGCGGCAGCAGAATGAAGCCCAACCACGCAAACCCCGAGCGCAAAGGCAGGTACTGGCCATCGCCCCGCTGGCCCTAGCCCTGGACTAGCAAAAGTGTGCCAGCCACCTTCTGCTGCCTGGGGAGCAGAGAGAAAGGCTCCTTGTCAGGGAGGAGACAGAATAATGTCTCTGGAATTGCTACCTCCCAACGCATCATCGCTGAACCCTAAGCTGGAAGAGAAGGTGGGAGGAACGACTGACCAGTCACTGCTGCCCACTGGCAAGCACCAGCATGGCCTCCCAGCAACACCACGGCCCACATCAGTGTTCCTTCCCCACTCTGCTGCTCCTGGAGAAGAACCTGCTCAGCTTTCTGCAAGTGAGGAGCAGAAACAGCGTCCCAGAGGCACCTACCCAGCACCTTCTCCCAGCTCCAACCAGCACCAGGGCAGGACACGGTCCCATAGAGCCTGGCTCTTCCAACACCTTGCTTCCCCGGACAGAAGGGACACAGGAGAAGCCAAGGTGACACTATTTGCATGGCTTGGTTGGTGTTGAGAGGGGAGAGAAGCCCTAATTGCTGGTGCAAACACACCCTGAGGCTTCGTTCCCACCACCTTGCCCTGAGCAAGAGCAAGTCCTGTCTAGCAAGTAATTAATGCCCTAAGGGAAAGCGGAGCGGACTCCACCAGAGTCCTGTGCTCATTTCCCTCATTAACACCAACTTCCCCTGTCTCTCAGGGAGTGGATAAGTAGCTCTGAGACAAAGAACCAGGAGAAAAATTCTCATTTATGGCTGCCTAGACATAATTAAGAATTGCCCAGATAAACAAAGACTCGGGTCACTCAGACAAGAGAAGATGCTTTTGGATTCCAGCATTATGGAACTTTCTGCCTTAAGTAGTTATAGGAAAGCCAAATGGAATTTATTTTATTTCAACTAAGTTTCACAGAAAACAACTCAAATATGCATTGAATTACAGCTGCTTCATAAACCCAGGAACAGTTGTGCCATTGTACCCAATCACTAACGATGCATTTGGACGCTCTGCAGGGTGGGAGTGTTAAAAAAGGCCAAACCCTGATCTTTACTGGTTCAGGAAATTTCCAGAGAATCCCAAACCTCATTAAGATGAGAGCAACCCAAGACCTTTTTTGTAGCTTTACATCTTCAACATAATACATATAATAAGACTAGCCCTAGACCTTCAGGCTAGGGCTCAGCCCTCCTTGAGACAGCAATCCCACCAGCGTTCATTGGAGAGTTACCATCTGTGTGGGTCTTCGGGTCGGGGCTGGTCCAGCCACAGCAAAGGATTGAATCACTTCAAACAGGGAACAGATTTGTTCTAAAAGCAAACCTTGCCCAGGGGATTTCTGAACAGCTCCTCCTCCTAACTGCTCCATCCAGCTTAAGCATAATACGGAGTCATATAATTACAGAATAAATTGTAAATTAAATTTGTTTGCCATAAAATCATAAATGATGATATTTCTAACCAAAGTAAGTTGTTGTTATTACAATAAAACTGAAATACGCTAAGTCAGCCTTTGGAAGAAGTTTTACACCACTCAGCTCATTGCTAGTTAGCAGGTTTGTTTGGGAAAGATCAACAGACCAAATAAAAGCCTGCAACACGTGACTGTGTGTACAATGACGTGTCTGATCTCGGCTCGTCGCCCCCCTGGTCGCTGGGGGCCCATCCAAAGCCTTTCTTACATAAGGGATCCCCGCGTTCTCTTGCGTAACGAGTCCCTGGATCCCAATCACATTAGCTAATACTGCCCAGAGTTTTTCCACATAGCTGCACACCTGACATTTCCAAAATCTGGCTGCACACTTTTCATCTTATATCCGTATTTATTTAAAAATACATACTGCTTTTCAATATTCACATTACCATTAATTTTTAAAAAGACACTTCTGTTTCCTCACTGCCTTTTTTTTGTTATGACTAATTTAAATTAGTTTCTAAATCTGCTGTGTAGACATGACATTCATATATATATGCTCACACGTATATGTTATTAATGCATGCATTCTAGAGAAAATAAAAACAGTAATTTTAGCACAAAATTACTCATGAATCTCCTGAAACACTGTGAGCCAATTACATTTATTTTTACTTATTATATATTGGTATGTATGTACATACACACTTTCACCAGGCCAAAGATACCATTACAAATGAAGAGTACAAAGAAATCCATCCTTTTGCTGTTCACCTAAAGCACATCGCTGTCTGCCAAATGGAACTTGGTCATTAAACATCAATTAATTTAATGGTGCTGAATTTGCCTGCAGGTTGTGCAGACTGCAAGTAAGCACATGCTTGTAAAAATATCACCTTTACAGATAAGAAAGTTCCAGGATATATGTGCATATTTATTATACACCAGATTTGCTGAGGAAAATGGTTTGGGTTTCTATTTAAGTTACACATGCAACAGGAAAGAGTTGCCCAACTGTCCCCAATAATGCTCCCTCTAACCCTTCCCCATGTGCATCTGTCCATACACTGAACAAGGCAAGATGGAAAGTCTTTTTGGTGGCACTTTCACTGCAGTAGAGGATCACAAACCATCACAATCTATCATGGTTATCAATATACAATTTGCAGGTTTATAGCAAGTAGGCATTCTCTAAGCTTTCACTGCTCACAACTAAATCTAAGCTGAAAAAAAAGTTGCATCTAATTCTTGGGCATTTTTTTTTCCAAAAGCAAAGAGTTAAACTATAATAACAGACACATCATGAGCCAGAGGAGTTGGACTGCGAGGCTTCACTAGGGCTCTGCAGCAGTGAGCCACACAAACCAGACAGAATCACAGAACCACTGAGGCTGGAAAAACCCTTTAAGATGATCTGATCCAACCATAAAGCCAACACTGCCAGATCTGCCACTAACCCGCGTCCCTCAGTGCCACATCTGCACATCCTTTGAATGCCTCCAGGGAAGTATTTCCTAGACAGGAAGGAGATTTGTGTATCATCCCGAGCAGGACAATATGTGGTGATTTTCCTCTGGAAACATCTGTTTTACAAGAGTCCAGCTGTTTTGTCCCCCTTTCTCTCCCTGCACCTAAGGTGGGCATGTACCTCAATCCACATGACATGCAGTGGCAGACAACTACAAAGCAGAAGTGGAACTGCTCTTTGGTCCAAAAGGTATACAGAATAAAGACAGACAAATGTACAATAGAGCCATATAATTAACCAAATTCCAGAATAGGAGTTCCTACTGACAATCTGGCAAAGATGTCATGACTGAGCTGCCAAAAGGTCTCATATTATGAGGACTTCATTACTTTTATGGAATACCACAGGATAAAAGAAGAATCATAAATTATTAAAATTAAATCACATTTGTGAACATAAATAGACCATACAATATTTCATGATGGCGTGTTCTTGATTATTTATGGTGTTAGTTCACTTTCTGCGAATCTTTCTTACTAGTATGAAACACCCATGTATCAAAGCCATGAGTGACTTGTCCAACAAGGGGTTTGGCCTCAAGAAGAGCTCGCAGTGCCATTCTGCATCTTACGACTTCTCTGTTTAGAATCTAACACTCAGACATCAAAAATATAGACTTTAGTGTCAATTTAAGGGCACGACCAGATCCTCAATATCCGCTGGGATAAGAATATACACTGGCAATATTTTAAGAGGAAGAAAAATTGGGTTTGGAAATAATGTCATCACACAAAGTCATAATCACAGCACCAGCTTCAATAACATCCCAGGCGCTGCAAAATTGGATCTCATGAATCACAGGGCAGCTCTCTGCATAATCACCTGGGCACGCAGCAAAGGCATGGCACAGAAACTTGGGCCAGAACTGAAGAACTGCAGCAGGTCCCCTCCAGCAGCAGACAGCACGACCTTCACAACAGGGTTAGGGAACAAGCAGTCAGCCACAGAAAGCAATTTTTGAAGCAGGTGGCTGCTAACAGAACCCTGGAAATCTAGACAGTAAGTTATGCACGAACATTTCATCTTTAGAATATCATTAGGTTGACACTTTTTATTCAATAAGCTTTGCTTTGGTTTTATCTCCTATGAAATATAATAAAAACAGACATACATTCTTAAAGAAAATTATAAACCAGGTAGGGAACAAGGCAACATATTAATTACAGGCTAAGAGACCCATTTAGTTTCCAGAAATTCAGTTGCGCATCACCACACAGAAGAGTCACACCTGTCCTCAAAGTTAACTAATGGCTATAGTCTCGCCAGCAGAAGCTTACAGCTCTCTGCTGTTGACACTGATAGATATATAGATATATATAAATAACCACCCAGCTTTTCACAGCAGCCACCAGATACGGAGGGTTCAAACCAGGAAGCTACTGAGTAGCTCTTTGAAGTCAGTAAAAATTCTTCAATAGCAATGTTCTATAGCCCATTGTATCATGCCCAAGCATTCAGAGCCTGGTTCTTTTCTTCTTTCCCTTATCCCCACCCAAAAAATATAACATGTTCAACTGAGGCATAAAATAAAGCTGAAAATGCCTGCAATTCACTGAAGGAGTAGAAATAGATATAGCCCAATTTGGCTGCTGCCCAACTCGGGAACAAAAGACGCGCTTGACTTCAAACACCCAATTCAACCACTGTTAAACTTCAGAAAAGTTCCAGTCCTACCCCACAAGTTTAACACAGACAGTGCCCTTATGATTTAAACATGATTTGATTCTAAGATCTACTTAACCGCAGACCGCTTCACAGCAATGGAAAAGCAGTAATTTAATACTGCTACTTTTTTAAAAAAAAAAAAAAGACAATTCTCTGGCATAAGACTTTGAAGTCAGTGTATAACACAGTGTTCAAAAAAGGCAGAGAAGACCATGCTTCTGCTACGTAATTGCAACGATACTACAAGCAAATTTCGCCGCAATTTTAAGGTAACAATAATAAAAGACCTAACAAGCTGTCATTCAGGAACACCACATTCTTTGCATAGTCCTTTCTTAGTACCTTCAGAGTTTATTTTTATGTAAATTTACGAAGAAAACTAAGCACTAGAGAACACCTGGGGAAAAAAGGCAAAGACTAAACTGGAAAATTTGGAACACAGCGAACTGATTACAGGTTTTAGTAGCAAATACAACAAGCAAAATAATGAAGTAATTGGATGCTAATCTTAAATTTGCACAGATGATAGGAGGTGTATTTTTCTAAATATCTCAGTGGCTAGATATAAATTGTAGTTATTCAAATGTCTTACCATTTAGGGTGTGAGGATCCTGTTAAATGTCCTGGTCTCTCTAAAGGTAGCACCATAAACCAAGTTCAGGTACAAGAAGATTTGTACACTACAGGATAATTTTAACACCATCCTGTAGCTAAATTTGTCTCTTATTTGTGAGTCTAAATCACAAGTTCTTTGAAGCAAATGGACAACACAGCACTTCCAAAGAGCAGGAAAAAGCACCCTTCCAAACAAAGGCTAACAGAATGCAGTTTAAACTGTAAACAATGTGGAAACATGATATACATGTATATATCATACATTATTGCCAAGGGAAAAAAAAAAACACAAATCTAAATTGATAAAACGAGGTACTAAACTTAAGAATATTCATCCACTTTTGAAAGGCAGCCTTTCAGAGCTAGTGATAAGGGCAGACAGGCACACAATTGCTGCTGAACAATAGGAAACAGGAGCTATAGCTTTAGGATAGAGCACAGAGCCTGTACTTTGAATTCAAGCTCAGAACACATAAGCTGCAGTTTAAGCCTGTTGAGATCGGCCAGGTTCAACACCACTGTTGTTGTGGCACGTTCCAGCACAGAGAATTATAATAAAAACATATTTATCATATGCCACTTCCACAGACGAGGATTGCCAGCATCCTACAAACTAAAATACATAAAATCTTTTAAATATTATTAAAGGAGCCATTCAGCCATCAGTGCCAGCCCTCTTCATATTTTCTTCTGTTTTAAAAAAATGTCATTAAAGGCTCATACAGCACAAATGCAATCTGCAATGCTGCAGCACATCAACACGAGAGGTAGGGACAGACCGCAGACCTCCCGACACTACATCATCTCTCTCGCTCACTAGACCAGGAATCTGATTTCGGCAAGTTCCATTTCAGACTCTGACCTACTCTCTGAGCTTTAAATGAACACCTCAGACATTTGCAAAATCCTTGGGCAGTCGCGTTCCTCCAAATTGCAGGAGGCACAGCATGTCCTTTCTTGTACCCAGTGAAAACCCTCCCGTGCTACCAATCAGTTCACACTAAAGTAAGCTGGAATCTCAGGGCAGAAGCTGGAATCTCACATGATATCTTCTAACAATGTAATGAACAAGTTCTGTAGCTTATCCCATCTTGTGCCTTTGTGAGAATCTTGTAGATCCAGCTGTCCTAGAAGGGACCATTGACACCTACCAAGGGCCGTGCAGGATGGATCGTCAGTACAAAGTCTCTGCTCAGTTACCCCGCGCTGGCTTCTCTTTTCTGGTAACAACAGGAGAAAAAACCCTAGGCCAAACATCAGAGTTCTGGTAAGTTTTTTTTGTTTCTTTCTTTCTTTTGTAAGAATAAGTCAATTTACACGTAAGAGATTAATGGTGCATCAGTAATAATATTTTGCTTTTCCATGTGCTTAACCCCACTTATCTTTCCTTGGACAATGGGTTGCATCACCCACAGCAATCAGGACCCCGAACCTCAAGACAGACATTGTCTTGCTGTCACTTCTCCAGAGAAATCTATACCAGCCTCAGAAAAGGGCCACTGTTTGCTGAGATGGGGGAAGATGAGAAAAGCAAGAGGAGGATTGATCAAACAGCAAAAAGCATTCAAGCGCAAAAACATTCTTTGAGAAAAATTAAGTACACGCAGCCTGGGTATGGAACTGGGCTGGGGGGATATTGTTGTGGTTGGAAACTAAAGAGTTTCCTCGAGTTTTAGAGCAAGAAAGAATGATCACTCCCTGAAATTCGAGGATTATTCTCCCTAAGAAACTGTCAATTAGCATAACTTTGAACCCAACAAAATTCTTTCTGACAACCAGATGTCACTATGGCAACCAGATCCGGGAACCTACAATAAATATGATACAGTGTCAATAACCCAGTCTTTTTCATGTAAATAGATAAAGTACCAGGAAGATAGAAGACCATTTCCAATGCCTTAGATTCAATTTTTAGATCTCTTCAGCGCTCGGAATGTTAGCACATTCCAGTGACTAATAAAATAAAGAGTAAGAGAAAACCAAAGGAAAAGAAAACAACACATCTCTCATGGAAAAGCTATTTAGAATTTAAGGAAGAATAAAACCACATTTGTGGACTTTTTCCACTAAAGCTGTGAAATTCTATCAACAGATATAATCTCTATTAAATTCTTCAAATAAGTTTGAAATTGTTTCAGAACACCTACTCAGTTCAATGAATAATTGAGATCTTTCTAGTGGAATTTTCAAGCCAGTCCTAAAAATAAAATAGACAGAACAGAAAGCTTTCTAATTCTCTTATTTGGCTACACCTCCCTGTTGCATGTGTAAAGGAATGGTACTTTCATATATGGGAATGTTAAGTCAGAGCTTTATACAAAAAGCATTTAGAGTCATGAATCATTGCCTAAACATAAAATTAAGTTCCCTCCCCCATTCAGCACAGCATGGGAACCTCACGGAAGAGTATAATGCTCTTCCCTACAATTTAGGAAGGGCTGATTGATGGCATCCAGAGAGTATTTGGATCTTGGAAAATTTAAAAAATAATGGATTCCTAGCACCTAAAGCCTCCCTTCTCTGAAAGATAAAATAATGCACTACAGCAAAAGCCCCCACATCCTCTGACTAGAAAAATAATGGACGTATAAGAGCACAAGGTGAGCACAGTGCTGGCAAAAAGTTCAGCCCCAGACCAGCAAACACAGAATGATGTTGTGGGATTGGACACAGGGACAGGCATAAAGCCAGAAACTAACGAGGAAAATTAAAAATTTCACAGCATTACATCAAAAGAGCCTGAGATTAGATCTGAAAAAAGCCTCATAGGTTGACACACATAGTTTACATTTTAACATTTCTTGCTATTCAATGACCTACTTTCTTCTAGTGAAAGAGATGATCAATAACCAAAAGCACATTGGCAGCTACGTTCTGTCAGGTGTGGGCTCTGCAGCCACTACAGCCCCGAGCACCACCTCGGCACAGCTCACACTTCACATCGTGCCTGGACAGACATCATATAAGTTGCCTTAAGAACAAAGGGGTCCTTCTCCCCATCCAGTCAAGAGCAGTTATCCAGCCCAGGCAGCACATTCTCCAGACAATCTACTCCACAAAGATCCCACTGCGCAACACAACAAGAAACCCAAAAAACCCACTCAAAACAACAACACAGAAAAACAACAAAACCAGAAACCGTCAACACACTTCCCCCTCCCCCAGTGTCTAAGCTCAAATATCCTGCTTAAAACAGAGAGAAAACTTAACTGGAGATAATACACTATTTCATTTTATGTCCTAACTCAGGCTGTGTGAATAATTGATTTCTCGGCTCAGCAGATCGAACTGAATTGGAAATAGCTCCTCTTGCTCAAACCCTCTCAAAATTTCATTTTGACATGCCATGTTCCGTTTCAGTCTCGTAACAGGAGCTGGAAATGAAGCCAGAGTCACCGAAGGGAGGGGAGGAAGAGGAGTTCCCATTCAGAAGAGGTGGCTGCGTCTCCGGTGACTCGGGGACAGGGATGGCCGGGCGAGGGCTGTCCCCGGGGAGAGGAGCCGTCCTGACCCCCCTTCCCGCGCTCCCACTCAAGCCTCCTGCCGCTCGAATCTGCTCTTCAGTTCATTCAAACACAAGACCTGAAGCAAGTTCAGACATTTTAATTCCCTTGGAAGAAGAGGAGCAGAGGAAGCGAGTGCCCGGACCAGGCCAGGCCGCAGGGAGCACTGGCCCGGGGTGGAGGGGGTGTCATTTACAGCCTCCGTGTTCACTCGGGTTCCCCCACCCTGCACAGTGCTCCCATCATAGAATCACAGAATGGTTTGGGTGGGAAGGGACCTTAAAGAACATCCAGACCCACCCCTTGCCATGGGCAGGGACACCTCCCACCACACCAGGTTGCTCCAAGCCCCCTCCAACCTGGCCTTGAACCCCTCCAGGGATGGGGCAGCCACAGCTTCTCTGGGCAACCTGGGCCAGGCTCTCACCACCCTCACAGCAAAGAATTTCTTCCTGAGATCTCATCTCCATCTCCCCTCTTTCAATTTAAAACTATTTACCTGTCCTATCACTACACTCCCCGATAGAGTCCCTCTTCATCTCTCCTGCAGGAAAAGGGCAAAGGACAGCTCATCTCTGGCTTGCAAACCTAAACTCTACATTTTTTTTAGCTGAAACCACTCCACTCTTTTTTTCCAAAACAGTTTCAGAAGCTGTGAGTTTTAATTTTTTAAGAGATCTTCCTATTTGCCAAACCCACGCAGGATGTTACTCCCATGTACCAGCATCATTCCTGCCCAGCATTTCACTTGGGGATGAAACGTCCCTGTCTGTAGGAATGAGCATGCTACAAACAGCGACTGCATGCTTCCAGGACACACCACACCTCAAGAAATGAGAGGGCAGGAAAAGTCAGTTCTCAGAGGGAGGAGGAAGGAGAAGAGAAGAGGAAGAGCGGAGCAGGAACTGAAAGCTCCCACCTCCTCCCGGTGGGAGCCCCTGGAGGTGCCGGGGCAGGGGACAAACACCCGGCCGGGTGAACACAGGAGAGCTCTTTGTTTGAACTTGTTCATGGGGCTTCTGAGTTCTGTAGTAATTACAGCTCCATTAAAAACAATTCTGTTGAGAAGAATGTGCAATGAATATAGATCCTTTTTTCCAGTACATCATAAAGAAACAAACAGGCTATTTGTGATGAGTGGTAACAACTGTAAAATTAAAACTAAAAACTGTTCCACATTTGTATCAGGTGTTTCTTCACATTGCTCAAGCTGATTATCTGCACCTGAACAGGACTGTTCAGGACAATAAAATGCACTTTTCTTTTATAAATTGCCACTTCTGCTTAATTTTAAAAGAAACTCCTCCAACTGCATAGTCTGTAGCCTATGAACAGCCACGGCAAGTACTATCAGGTTTTGCTAAATTAGATATTGGATTTATTAATAATTTACTGTAACTTCTAGTACTGTGGTTAAAAATAGCTCTCCCGTGAGCTTTTAGTCCATATCAGATACTGTGGTAATTATCCTCAGAATCTAAATCATTACAATAAAAACAAGATAACCAGGCTGAGCTGAAGCAAAGCCAAATTTTAATCGGAGAGTAACATTTATTTCTCACTTCCATGCAAATCCCTGCAGGTGTACTGAAGGCCACTGAAACAGAGCTAGGTAATTAGAGACGCTAGGAAAATTAAGAAAAGTATCCGAGCACAAAGTGAGGAAAAGGAGCCATCTCTAAGCCTCTCTTTCCACACGAAGGATTTTAAATCACCTCCTTTGCTTTCTTTATAATCCCTCCTGTTTGTTTTTTTCTCTCTGCTCTGCCCCCACCCACACACCATCCCCCTGGAAAATAAACTCATTATAGTGCGGCATAAGTGAGCAACCGAGGCAGAAATTCTTCAATCAATCCAAAGCTTCCTCTCAGCGGCTGCCGTTTGTGTGACAAGGACAATGGATGGCATCTCCTCCCATCGACGGGAGCCTACGCCGAGAAGAGATCCCCATTTCTGCCAATGAGTTTATGCCACCAGGAAAACGT